>CAUYRH010043602.1:0-40481 GCA_963574655.1 Perodicticus potto | reverse complement strand
GTTTCATATACAATCTGAACTATTTTCATCAAACTGATTAACACAGCTTTCATGGCATTTTCTTAGTTATTGTATGAAGACATTTGTATTCTGCATTTAGTAAGGTTCGCCTGTACCCTTCTAAGATATTTTTACCCTTCTAAAATCCTACCTTCCTGTCTTGCTTTATAAAATGATCTATTTGTATATTTATGAATTAGAAGGACATTAAACTGCATGAGTATAGAAAAAGATTAAATTTTATTTTCGAGAGGCTTTCAATTATAAATTTAATTTATTTAATAGTTATAGGACCTTTGAAAGTATCTATTTTATATTGAATGAGTTACGACAGTTTGTGCTCTTGAAGGAACTAATTCACCCATGTAAGTTGTTCACTTTCCATATCTAAAGTTGTTTACAGCGCTCCTTCCCACGTCCTCAAGATCCATACGCACATTCCCTCTTTCATTCCTGATAGTGCTAATTTGTGTTTGTCTCTCTGTTTGTCTTTGTCAGTCTCGTTAGAAATTAGTCACTTTTATTGATCTTTTCAAAGAATCAGATTCTTTGCTTAATTTATTTTCTCTATTTTTTTGTTTTCAATTTAATTAACTTCTGCTCTGTACTTTATTATTTGATTCCCTCTGCTTCCTTGATATCGTATCCATTACATTTTTAAAACACTTTATTTTTTCTATTTAGGAATATTACTGGATTTTTTTATAACTGTTTCATATTCAGCTAATTTCTGTGTTCTCTTAATAGTTCTGATAGATCTTAGTGTGTTCTAAGATTGTCTAAGTAAATCAGCACTTCATACGCAAAGTATAAGTATGTTGACATTTTTCCAATTCCGTTATGTCGTACTTTCTTTTATTATTAACATTGATTAGAACTTCTAGAAAAAAGATTAAACAAAACAAGGAATATCTTTCATCTTTCTTCTTTGTTTATAAAATTATCTTTTCCAGGGCTGAAAATGTTAAAGCTTAATATGCTATAGCATGGAAAATGCTTACTTACCTGAAAGGGTACAGTCAGAGAGAAAAGAAGGACTCAAATGCGAATATCTAACATTTGATAGGATTTCTCAAAAAGCAATAACATGACTTTGAAAAGAAATTATTTTCTAGAATGGAGAGAAAAATCAACAAAAGGATAAATGAAAAGCCCTCCTGGGCATATGTAAACAGGACTCCCTGGAGATGATAACTGGACCAGTTTTACCCACTATTCATAAGCATCTCCAATTCCTCCAAATAATGTTCAATTTTCCACGTAATCAAATGTCACACTATTGGGGAAAGAAAGTGAGTTTACGTAAAAACTTCTGAGTCTGAAGCAAAATAATAGCTGATTTTCAAACTGTTTGTAGTGTTTTTGCAAAGTTTATCTTAAAATTGGGTTCTAAAGAAAGAGTTAAGCCAAAGAAATAAATGTAAAAGTCCGTGTAAAGTTCAGAGTGTTGACTAAAATCATCGGAGTAGGAAGTGTTGGTTAAATGCCTGCAGATGGAAAATAAACATTGCTGGCATCCTAAAGTTTGTTAGGAGAAAAAAACAACTATTAATGTACCATTGTACAAAGCCAAAATGTGTTCATCCTTGGAAATATTTGTATTGTTACGGCCACTGATTCTTAGGAAAGCTAAAACTTTTAAAGGAATGACACAGTTCCGTGCAATTCCCTTATACTACATCTGTTTACTTGTTTTGGCTCTGAAAGGAGAAATGTACTATAGCTCAGAGCCAAAAGAAGCACATATTAGACCACAAAATGACAGGAAGGGAGTTGCATTTAGTCAAAGCAAAAGGTTAAAGTGATATAAGGGATGCTGTGTGTTGTTGCTGTTGCTGCTGCTGTTCTTGGTGGTGATGATATCTGATTGGATTTGATTTACTTGGGGATTTTTATTCCTTTTCTTTTCCCTGAACTTCTACAATTTGTGCATATAGTAGACTAAAGCAATCTTAGAGGCAACCTTGGTCTTGTGAAAGTTTTCTTAGCCCTGGGATTTTTCTAACATGTATTCATGAAAATATACGACTGACAGATTAGATCAGCTCCGCAGTAGAACTTAGATATAATTTTTTTTCTTTGTTCTTGGTGTGTCATTACTTCAGTTCATTTTGGTTTGGCTCTTCTGGCTATTACAATCAAGTGTAAGATTAAAATGGAATATAGGTAAAAGAACAATAGAACCCTTACCCTCTATTTTAGGTATGATTAAGTATGATTAAGGCTTGTAATGGAAAGAGAAACCAGGTTACCACACAGAGCTTTGAAACCAGATCGCTAGCTAGTAATAATGTGCCTGGCTCAGTCCTCTATTCACTTCCCTTCCTCTGTGACTCTGAGGCAGCTCTAAGCAGCTGATTGAGGATTCTAGAAAGCAGGATTTCAGCCATCTCAAATAAAGTTTCATCTCTTCAGGAAAGAAGTAGAGAAATGAAAATAACTTTTCTTCTGCAAAAGACAGACTAAGATCAAATGGCAGAAGATTTTTAAATGATACTGGTTCTGATAAACTAAATATAAAATGCTAAGGGGCAAAACTCAACCCCTAGGAGATTTTGAAAGCCAAAGTACCTTTCCGTAATAACAAATGTCCTATCCATATGAATTAATTTTATTCAATGCCAAGTCAGAATCTGGGGAAAGGACTAGAAAGAGAGTGAGCATCTAAGTAAAGAGAATCCTTTAGTAGCCATGATCCACCTAATCGTCAGTTAGGAAGCCCATGGCCATGTTGTAATTAGGATCCTGAGGGACAGTGATTGGATTGAAAATGATCACACTTGGAATTCAATAAATTCAATGTAGGAAATTCATTCTTGCTTTCACAAATAAAGTAGTCAATCACAATTTCTCCACACTTTTCTAGTGCACATTACTTATCCCTGCAAACTTCCGTAACTCTGACAAAAATAAATGATTTATAAAGTTGGAGATACTGAGCTATTTTTTGATGATTCCTAAATGGAAGAACTTTCACAATTTAGGTAAAGAGACAAGAATAATGCACATGAAATGGTAGTAAATAAAATCTGTTCTGAGATAGAGCCATTGTTTCCAAATGCCAGTTGACCAGCCTGTACTGTTGAAGATAATAACTTTCCTAGAACTATGAGTCAAAAAGCAAAAAAAGACAAAAAAACCCCAAAGATTTCTTTAACTCAACAAAAATGGGTAATAAAATACATTATTTAATAATAGCTTGTATTATTCAGAGCTCTACATATTGCCTATGTAAAAATGGGCATTATCAGAAAAATACTGTATGAGAGTAAAGATTGAGCCATCAAACCCTAGAAATTTCAAGAAGGTCCATTTAAAGATTAATTCAAATAAAAAATAGTACACAATAAATGTCACATAAAATCATTCTCTCCTCTCTCTTTGTGCCTCTCTCTCTGCTCAAGCCTTCCTCCTCATTGCCCCATTATAGCTCCTATTAAAAAAAAAAAAGAAGAAAGAAAGAAAAAGAAAAAGGAAAAAAAGAAATTTAGAACCAGTCTCTGAATGGCCTAATTTAGTTGAGGTAATTAATTTGATTTTGGTCAGATTTAAAGAGGAAAGCAAAAATGGCACCTCTATATGGTTGAGGAAACAGGTTGAAGGAAGCAGCTCTCAAAAGAAAAAAGGACTGCTCAAGAGGAAGTGAACAAATAAATAAATTAATAAAACAATATAATGCCTAACTTGGAGGTGGAACTAAATCTACCAAATTAAACCTTCAAATCAATTTTAGAGCCTATTTTAGACATAAATATTAAAATGCCAAAAACATATATGTTCTAAATTTATAAAATATATTCACATTAAAGTTTGAGAAGCACTGAGAGTATTTAGGGAGAAATCAAGAAATAAGATTTAAACTCTAAGACGCAAAAGATAGTAGACTTCACTAGCTAAGCTGAAAGCATAGGCAGTCAGTAAAGAAAAAAAAGGTGCAGAGAGATAGATTTTGGACAATGAGCACTGAGGAAACTTTCCAGAATAAAATTGTTGCCCTTTTTTATTTCATAATGTGCTTCCTAGCTAAGACTAGTTTCTGACAGAAAATGGAGACAGTACACAGTAGAACCTCCATAGTTGACCACCTGCCTACCTTGACCACTTCTTTAAGTTGACCTAATTATTATAGACTAGATATGTACCATATATACTCAATGGAAAACTGACCTCTATGTCTGGAACACTTGGGCAATATTAATTTTAATTAATAATTAATATTAATTTATTTTCTATAACTTGACCAGTTGAGTCCACTCTACACCAAGGTACAGGAGGTGTACCCCTATACAGGTTTGACCCCTCACTTGTACTGTTTTTTCTTTAGCATAAGTTCTTTTTTTATGTATTATTATTACCATGCATTGGATTAAGCCGAGCATCCTATTGTTTATCATGTGTTACAGAAGAATTAGTGAAAAATTTTACAGTTAATTGAGATGCAATGGCCCAAATAAAAGAACTCAGAGCTGACATTGAAGGAAAAGATTGATCTACATTTTCTGGAAAGTAGCAGTCAAGGTAAGATAGCAGAACATTTTGGGATTAGCAAGACCACACTTAGCAACATGTAAAAATGTAAATACTCGAAGAGATAAGGTAAAGAAAGAGGAGGACGCCCATGGAAAAGGAGGAAATCTTTTCTGGATGAAGTCAATAAAGTTACATTAAGCTGGCGGAAACAAATGAGGGCAGTTAACGCCCAAATCTCCAGGCCAGTGATCCAAGAAGTTGATAAAAACAATTGTACTGGAATTCACAGAGGCATATCTCCCTGTATCAACTGGTTGGCTCAAGAAATTTAAACTGCGACATGAGATCTTTCAGAAAGTCTTGTGTAGTGAGTCTAATGAAGTTCCAGTAGAAGTTGCAGAAGAATTAATCAAAAAGTTCCCAGACTTGACCAGTGGCTTCAAAGATAATGGCATCTTTAATGCTGACAAGTTCAGACTCTTTTTTAGGGTAATACCTGACAGGAGACTCATCATGAAAGGTTACAAATGTTAGGAGCAGAAAAGTTTCCAAAGAAAGTCCTATAGTTCACAGTTCTACTTTGTACTAGCTCAACTAGAGAGAAAGTACAGCTCTGGGTGATTGATAAATCGGCAAAACCACACACATTCAAAATCCTGAAGCCCAAAGACCTCCCTGTCACTTAGAGATCAAACAAATGCGTATTGATGACTGGTGCCCTATTTAAGGAGTGGATAAGAGATATTGACCAAGAATGTGAGAAATAAAGAAGAAATGGTCTATTCTATTGATAGTAGTCAACTTTCCATCCACCTGCAAGTGAATCATCTCACAAACATGACACTAAAATTTCTGCCTCCAAACACAACCTCTTGAGCATGGCATCATCAAAACATTTGAAATGCACTATGGAGCCCAGCTCCTGCAGTGGCTCATTACTAAAACACAAACTTGGGGTTGCCTGTGGAAGCAACTTCATCCACTGCCTCAGTTAACACTGGAGGCCAATTCTGCTTGGAGTAAAGTTCAGCCAGAAACAATACAGAAGTGTTTGAATCAAAGGTGGATTTGTCACAACTCAGGAGCATGATGTTTTGGCCCCATCAGATAGTCCATCTCCTATGGCAGAATTTGAAGGAGTAAATTTTGAAGGTTTGGTTGTAATGGATGATGAGGTGGCAACCCGTAATAAACCTGACCCAGAAGCAATTTTCCAAGTGAGACTGACTGAAGTACAGACAAATGAAAAAGTGCATGAAGCAGCTGATGAAGCGGAAGAAGCAAGTGGGGATGACACAGAAACCGCTGAAACTCCAAAAGAAGAGAATGTCAGGGGTCTGATAATGCAATTGAAGTTACTTTCTGTGGACAAATGCCCAGGTATGCTGAGTGATGAAGCCAACGTGGAGAGTGCTTCCTCCATTTACGTTTGTAATAAGAATAAGAAACAGACCAAGACTGACTCTTTTCTCAGAATGATTAAACCATGAAAAAACAGTAAATGTGTTGATTTCATATGATACTGTATGTGTGAGTTTACTGTTTTGATTATGTATGATTTCATATGAGATCCTCTAATAAAAGCTGTACACCAAAGTAAACTCCATGCATGTATGAGTATGACATAAGGCCTAGTTCCTTATGTTGACCACCTTCATATGTTACAGTCCCTTGGGTGGTCAACTTACAGAAGTGCTACTTTATTTGGAATTAGAAAGTACTCTGACGCTATTATTTGTTTTGTAACTGATTGGCTAACTAATTTCTTGTGTTATCAAAACTGTTTACTGAAAAAGTACTACCTGTTGGAGAAGTGCTACTGAAATGAAAACTGATATAATTGGCTCGGCGCCTGTGGCTCAGTGGGCTAGGGCGCCAGCCACGTACACCTGAGCTGGCGGGTTTGAATCCAGCCCGGACCTGCCAAACAACAATGACGGCTGCAACCAAAAAATGGCCGGGCGTTGTGGCGGGTGCCTGTAGTCCCAGCTACTTGGGAGGCAGAGGCAAGAGACTCGCTTGAGCCCAGGAATTGGAGGTTGCTGTGAGCTATGATGCTACACCACTCTATCCAGGGTGAGAGCTTGAGGCTCTGTCTCAAAAAAAAAAAAAAAACTGATATAATTATTGATGTGGACTAGAGTAATAATACTGAGAGAGAGAAAAAAATGCACCCCAGAAAGGAAAACAATGAACGAGAATGGAATCAATGGCCAAAAATAGAATGCTGTCCTATATTAAGCTGTCCTTCTCTCCTAAGCACTAGAAAGTTGAAATCGTTTCAGATCTAGCACTTGCTTAGGTGCGAATTTTCTAAGAAATATTCAGTTTGTTAGTGTAAAATCAGTGCAGATGTCAAACATCTGATGGTGGAAAAGCAAGATTATATTTAGCTTTAAGTCAGAATTTTTTGGAGAACTGAATTTATGTTTACTTACAAAGGCATATGTTCACTTTGAATGTTAGTATGTTGGTGAGAAAGAAGAAAAATATTTGAAGGTAACAATCAGAAAGACAACAGGAATTAAAAGCAAATAACATTTGTTCCTGAAATATCAAAGATTATTCAATATATACAAATTAATATGCATGAAACCAGATTATCCAGTAAATTCGCTGACTTCGGAAAACTTGAAAATATTTAGTATAACACACATTTCTTAGTCCTCCCAAGGTAATCTCATTCAAATAGCATAGAATTTAATGAAATCAGGTTTAATACACAGAGACGTATTTCTGCACTGTGCATTTAACTAGCCCATTTATACATCGTTCAGTCTGTCACAGAAATTCTTTCCATTTTTTTTTTTTTGGCTCCTAGCCAGCCAGTAAGGAAACTATATTAGCTATATATGCTGACATTTAAAAAATAAGTTCCTTATCATAATGAAAGGCTGAACTCATATCGAGCTGAAAACAAAAATTACTTTCTTACTGCAATTTCAAGTTTGCCAGAAAAACTACTGTGCCCCTTAATCAATATCTACAGTTTTCCTGGTACCTAAACTTTCTGTATGGGAGTTTATAATCAACTTGTTCATTTAATTCCATTAGAATAAAAAACCCATTTGGAAAAAATAATACTTTGAGAAATTATAAGGTTAAATGTCTTTCAGAACAAGGCAAATCCAGATTCTCATTCAGAATGTAATTTGAGTGAAAATACCATAAAGATTCTGTGATATGTGTATAATATAGAAAGAAAGAAAACTGGGGTCAGAACGAGCAATAACTTCACAGAGCATATCCAGCATCCTTATTTAGTACAGAGAACTGAGAGTAATCTTTAGAAACAGGTTGAGGGAATCAAAACAAAGAGTGAAGACCGCAAAGTATATTACAAGTTGTTAAACACTCGAAACATCAAAATTAAACAATATATTATTTACGATTATATGTCTGTGTTAAAACTATTTTTTAAAGGGAGCAAATAATTAAAAAAAACAATTCTGGATCTGTAGATACCTGAGGGAATTTGGCAAAGTACATAGGTAAATGTCAATGTTAGTATCCATGTACTTAATCTGAAATGGAATGGTGGATTCTCAGGTATTTATTTAATTTCATGGTTCAGAATTTAATTATCAGTCCCATATACACTTTGGTATGAATAATAAGGTAAACCAAAGATGAAGAGAAAGTTTTTGGAAAACACACATCTGAAAAAGGACTGATATTCAAAATATATAAAGAACTCCTAAAACTCAACAATGAGAAAATGAACAACCCAGTTAAAATATGGTTCAGGCAAAAACAATATGAATGGACTCCTCACCAAAGAAGATACACAGACAGAAAATAAGCAAATGAAAAAATGATTGACATCATATGGCATTAAGGAAAAGCAAATTAAGACAACAGTGAAATTACACCGCACATCTGTAGAATAGTGAAAATCCAAAACACAGACAACACCAAATGCTGTCAAGCATGTTTAGCAACAAGAACTCATACTAATTGCTGGTGGGAAGGCAGAATGTCACAGCCACTTTGGAAGACAATATAGCAGTTTCTTGCAAAACTAAAAATACAAACCAATTGCCCTTGTCACTAACCCAAATGAGTTAAAAACTAGAGTCTACACAAAAACCTGCACACAGGTGTTTATAGTTGTATTTATGATTGTCAAAACTTGTGAGAAAACTAGAAGTCTTTTTCACAGGTAAGGTGATGGAATGTTATTCAGTGGTAAAAGAAAATGAACCATCAGGCCATTCAAAGACACAGAGGAACCTTAAATGTGTATCACTAAGTGAAAGAGGCCAATCCTAAAAGGCTCCGTATTGTATGATTCAAGCTATATGACATTCTGGAAAACACAAAATTATGGTGACAGTAAAAAGCTTAGCTGTTGCCAGGAGTCAGGGGGAGTGAGAGATAAATGGGAGAGCAGAGAGGACTTCTAGTCCAGTGGAACTATTTTACATGATACTACAGTGGTGGAGACATGTCCTTATACATTTGTCAAACGCCAACGAGTGTACCATAATAAACCATGGACCTAGAGTGATAATGATGACTTAATGTAAGTTCATTGATCATATCAAAAGTACCACGCTAGTGGAGGGTGTTGATGGGGAGGTTTTTACCTGTGGGGGTAAGAAAACACCGAAAAACTTTATAATAGTTCAAAGCCTGAAATCTACCCTAATCTCCCAGACAGAATATGAAATTTGGCCAATTCTACTCAAAAAAGAGAGCAGCCTCTTGGTTTGTTCCTTGCAAAAATCCAGCAATGGGCCTTACATCATTCATTCACTTATTACATATTCACGATCATTCGTTGTTTACTTATTCTCACAACTATAATTTATGAGACATTTACTATGTGTCAAATACTGAGAAAATAAGTGTCCAAATGCCATATCCAGACACTGCCTTCTTGGATGGATCTATTTAATACCCACTAGTAAATCAGTAAGTCTTTTATTTTGTTTATAAATTTTTCTTGCCATGCTGAGGCATGTACTGTGCATGTGCTAAAAACCCAATCCAGAATTACAACGAAGCATTCAAATAGAGTTTTGCTAAAATATGCTGTTGCTTTTATTTACCCTCATTTATTAAAAACACAGGACCTAATATTAAAGACTATTTCTATGTGGGACATCAGTAAAATGTCACACTGTGCTGTTGTTGCTAATGTTTTTTACCTAAAAAAAGACAGTAAGTGTAATATTCATCTTTCGCAGTCTGTGAAAATTATCATCATTTGTTAAAACAGCAGACTTGAGTAAAACAGTGAAAATTCAGGCCATAAGTATGATACTCAAGAGCCAAGATGAAGGAAATAATTTAACATGGCGTGTTTAAGACTGTTTAGTTATTATTAATGCCAGTGTAAGTAAGTTTGAGTCTTATTCCTTGACTCTAAATTTTATCTCATAATCAAAAGTACATATTTCTTTGGATAAGTGTTTTTTTTCATAGCCTATGGTTTCTGTCAATACAAAAGTTTCCTCACGATTGTAAGAGGGTCTTTACCTAACAAACGCAATGAGTGTAACCTGGTTTCTTGTACCCTCGATGAATCCCCAACAATAAATTTAAAAAAAAGTTTCCTCGAAAACATTTTTTCTACCTTTCTGAAATGAAACAGTCTGAATATGTGTTCATGTAATATGTGTTTCATAAGCATGAAATATGCTCATGCTTATTTCATGGAGCATAAAAATCTTCCATGATTAACTACACTATTTCTTAATCAATTTTATTCTTTAATAGTGAAGTACCCAATGCTTAAATTAAGGAAGATACACACATATACACATGAATATGCATACACTGTGTATGTATATATATGTGTGTATATATGTTGCGTATGTAACATGCACAAACATATATATCCAGCTGTGCCAGCCATCACACAGGACTTCAGAACTGGTGGTCATGAACATAACTAACAGGCTATCCCAAGGCAGAACCTACCAGTTGTTGTAAGTCACTAATTTTGTGGTAGTTTGTTAAGCAGCAGGTGATAAGCAAACCAATCTACAGTGCTAATATTTCTCTATCTGTCTAATACAAAATTCTGAGTGTATCCATATCCTGTACAGTCATCTGGCAGCAAATTTCATCTCTCCAACATTTTTCCTTCCATTTCAATTTTCCTTTCTTCTGTTCCTCTCTCTCTGCCTTTCCTACATCGTCATTGTAGAAAACATCATTTCTTAGACACAATCCATTCTGTTACCAACATTTCCTTTTGCTTCAGGAAAAGACAAAAATAGTTTCTTAATCAATAAAATTTCATGTTTTTTCTCCAAAACTGGAAATAATATAAAACATGAGACTTAGAAAAAAAAATCAAACTGCAATTATAACATTGGAGGCAAAAAAATAGTGTTCCCATATCCAGAGTGGTCATTATGCTGGATGTTATTATGTAAAATAATTTTGACTTAGGCCAGGCCAAAACCTGAAGCATTGAACTCTCCTTAAGTAGAATTTTTAAAATATTTAATTACTGTCAGTAGTGGTTAATTCACATAACCTGAGCAGAATTCCATGGCCGAGAGCTAAGAATAAAGGGAAACATTATTCTACTTAGAAATCTTTGTCTCCTTTTTTCCCCAGAATATTACAGGTACACATTTTGATTACATAATTTGCTTTTGGACATTTGAAGTCCAAGCTATAAGTTTGCCCCTCACCCAGGAGGTAAGCACTGTACCAGTTAGCTCTGAATTTACCCTCCCCCCAACTGCTTGATTTCTGCTCAGACCTGTTTCTTTGACCGGGATGGGATACAAATGTATATCGTGATGTGAGGATGCAATTTAAATTCAGATCAAATAAACAATAAGCACTGTGACAGTTACACAAACTTTCTAGCAGAGGGTCAATTTATTGTTGCTATTACTGATTTTTTTTTTAACTAGGGAACTTTTCAACCATCAAGTTCTTTTTTTTTTTTAAGTTTTATATGAATAAAATATCTTAAGAGTTTGGAGAGTAAAAAGTAGAGGAGATAAGTAATAGTACATAGAATCATTTCTTAGTTTCCTCACACACCCTTTGCAGATACCAGAGCAAATCAGACAAAGAAAACCACTTACAGACTCCCTTACACTCTCTTTATTAAAGCACACATTCCACCCAATACTTCTATTATCCAAGGCTTTTCACCAAACACTGGGAACTTTTTACATTGGAGAGATGCCAGCAGAGGCAGCTAGCATCACAGAGCTAGGGGTACAGTGTGGGCCCAAATCTCTGATACGTGAACTCTCAGGTGTAACCTTTCCTTGACATTTTCCCTCCAACTTTAACTACTTCCCTCTCCCTAAAGCAGAGCGGACGGAAGTGTTCACTTCCTTGCAACAGTCAAATGTCGTTTCATTAATAAATAAGGCCATCGAATAGACATTTTAAATATATAAAGAGAAAATATTATGCATGATTCACATTTTAAGCCTGAATGTATAAAAAGAGTTTAAGAATTAAAAATAATCTCTCTTCTAGAATTCTTAGCTATGTGCTTTAAAAAAAAAATCACATAAATACAATTTTTTGTGGTAAAAATGTATTGACCCTAAATCTCTAAATAAAGCCTCAACACTAGAATTTCAACATTTTTAGAAAATCAGGAAATTATTCTCAAAACATCATTTTGTAAACTATTAAATAGAAATTTCAGCCAAACTTTTATATGATTAGGGAGATTCTGGTCAAAGTTAAGGTCAAATTTATTTTAATCATTTCATTTTCTCTAAACCCTTCAGGTTCTAAAAATGCTAATTTTCTTATTCTTTAAACAGAAAAATATTTTTATGTGATAGAACTAAATGTCTTGGGATTTGTTCATGTTTCCAAATCCATTCTAATCTGTGAATGTGCCTGTGAATGTGCTAGAACTCATTATTAGACTGCCTACTAGTAGAAGCACCTTCCTTCTGTCTCCTGAATATCTTTATAATACATTTTTAAACATAACATACCATCTAGTTTAAGATCTATTAGATTGCTATGCCTAAAGTGTAGGCACAGCAATATGCTAGTATGGATATTCATGACACTGACCCTCGGATTCCTTCTAAGTCACCAAGAGACAGAAAATTCTATTTTGACTAGTTTCAATGGCATGTGTATTTTTATTAAACAGAAAAAAAATTACACTATGCATTTGTGTGCTCCATAATAGGAAATAAGATTGGCATTCCTTTTTATCCGCATCTTATCAGTATTACCTCACTAACAGTACTAATTTGAACACACATGGAACCGACCATGAGGCAGAGAAAGAAAATTAAATTCTTCGTCATCATAAGTCAAGTGGGTGCTGCAGGAAGAATATCATAAAATGTCTCAAAATAGTTGGAACCTCCAGGTTAACAGAGACATTTGATTGCAATGCCTTAAAGTATATAAGACCATTGATTAATATTTTACTTATTTTCAGGTGGCTATTGATATTGAATGTTCATATCAACAGAAACCTGTATAAGTTATAAGGGTCTCTTTCAAGTTTGGACCCCTAAGTTACAAAAGTCCAAAGTCTGACACTGAAAGTACCTGAAATCCCTATAAAATGAAAAACTACTCTCAGAATAACTCCTTCTTGGAGATGATCTGTAAATATGTTGTTGCTGGCTGAAATGAAGTTTCTCTTAATCTCCATCAAGAAGATCAAGGAGCATTCACAAGATGCTATGAACGTGTTTAACATTAGCCGTTCAGTTACATTACAACTTAAGTAACTTGATGATCCAAAGAACAAGTTTGGGCTAGTGCCTCTTCAGTTTAGAAGATGCTCTGTTCTGTCAAAAGGATAATCACAGTCTCTTTTCCATAAGGAAAAGAGAATATGAAGCTAGTGAAACTAAATAAAATTGTCCACCAATATTATCCAGCTGTCCTTCCACTAGCCCTGTATCTACCAAGCTACCTTTTTGCATTTCCATGTAAATTCTTTTTTTTTTTTTTTTTTGGAAGAGAATGTGCTGACCAGCTGCAGTTCCTTCCTCTTGGCAGATCTATTTCTAATGATGAATTAATGAACTAGCCTTCTGGCTTATCAAGAATCTCCTATGAGTTTCATTAGCATGAGTCAGTTCCCCTGAGGCAGATCAAATCAGTGTTCAATGATGGAATTGAGTTTCTAGCCTTACAAAGTTGAAAATCCAGTCTCTAGGGACCATTGCCCCACCCCCAACTAAGGCAGCACATGCCTCGGGATCATGCTTGAATTTCCAACTGGCCTTTTAACATGTCTTTTTAAGTGAAATAAGGAGAAGTCTTTTAAAAGCAAGCAGTATTTAAAAAAAAAAACTCAAAAAAAATCCTAAGTTATCTAAGAGGGTAAGTAGGCAAATCCTAGGGGAGACGCCGTCTGTGTTCTATTTTGGTTTTCCCCCTTGGCCTGTCTAAAAGTGCAGAGTGAAGCACAAATTTCAGTATTTATCTACTGAATCTGATCAACTTGGATATTTAGATCTCAGTCAAATCAGGCCACAAAAAGCTGTGTGTCTGCATCTGTAAGGGATGAGCGTGACTATTGCTTATCTTACCAGGCAAGAACCTCAACTGTTCATTTTACCTGCCTAGCTAGACAAAAAGTTGTTCCTCCTTTGGTAACTAAAGCAAAATGTAAGAAAGAAATAGAAAAAACTTTAGAAAATGGCCATCTGTTCATTTTAATTCAGGTCAATGTGGAAACTCTTCACTATCTGAGACAAAAAATTCCCTCCATTATATAAACTGCTCCTTGGAATACAGGGTGGACATAATGTTCATGTGCAATTTAAATGGTTTATCATAATAAGTTGCACATGAACTTCATGGACATCCTGTATACACTGTCATGTTAAAAATTTAAAGACAGGATATTCTATATATGTGAAAACATAGGAGAGGAAACTCATGTTAGAGACAATGGTTTTAGGAAATAAAAACTTTCATGTCACTGGACTGAGAAAGAGACAAAATTTCCAACAAAACAATGATGTATGAAACCATGTGTGATTTAGTGCAGATAAAACTGGAAGCCATGCGCTGATCTCTTTCTAAGTCTGATCTGACAGTGATCTTCTCAAAACAACATCTCTTCAGGTAGAAAACATGTCATTCATTCTTCCTGATTTTTCCCTGTGATGCATTCTCAAATAAAAGCTGTGTTCTTTGAGAGCAGAGAAAAGAACCAAGGTAGTCTGCTTGCCTTTTGTAATCAATCACAGTCAACATTATGATGGTGTTGCTACTCAATGAAAAAGTCTTAGACGGCAACAAAGCAGTATAGATATTTTCCAGAAGTGTAGCAGAAAACTAGAATTGAGTTTTTAGACATCATTTCAACACTAAAACGAGATACACATGCAATTCAAGAGGCATGGAAATCAGTCAGACCTTGAATGTCATGCTAGATCTTTTCTACGTACCGAAGACTATGAAATTTCATTGCCTTATTGGAGCTATTCTCTGAAATGCTGGCTGGAAAATAGGTTTAATGCTATAACTATGTGGAAAATAATGCTGTTACTACTTTATTGGAAACATTATTTACTTACCAAGATTTATTTGTATAAGCAGAAAAATAAAATCCTCAAATATGTTAAAACAATCATTTAAAATTCCCCTTAGTGTATTTTTCTGAGGCTTAGAATAGTCCATGCTAAATCCAGATTTCCTTTGTTCATGGGGATAAGATTAAATCAGGTCAGGTGGGATAAGAAGATTATATGTATATTCCTGATATCTTTATTGATTTAAAAATCTGTCCCCCATCATTTTTAATTCCATAAATCAAGAAAGGAATTATTGGGGAATGGGAGTGTACTGGCCATAAAGAACAAAGAAATGATAGTAATGTTATATAATATTAAATATACACATGCATATAGTTTCCTAACATGAATGTAAGCTATTCCAAGTTTATAATAAATTAGTCGATATTTCAATTCACTAGAAGTTACAAATTCTTCATTTAGCCTGTGAAATGCAATGTAACTCTATACTATTACTTTTATGACACAGCCATTATGTAATTAGTACAAGTAGCAAGAAGAGAGTTTAGGCCTCAGAAAAATTTAAGGATTTATTTAATTCAATGAGAAATGATTATTAAAATAATGGGGCTGGGAATACTGTTTCTCCTTTGCTAAGCGTCTGAATTGATAACCTTTTCTCTCAGTGAAAAAATGATAACCAGGAGTTCCTATTATCATCCTCTGGTGATTGAAGCGTACTTTTTAAAGGAAATAATTAATTTCTCAAATTTGAATTATAGATAGTGAAGATTTGCTGCTCCCAGATGCTGGTACTAGGATTTATTGGATTAAGGAAAACATTCTTGGCCAGGCACAGTGACCCACACCTCTGCTCCCAGCACTTGGGAAGTTTAGGTAAGGGGATCGCTTGAGTCCAGGAGATTAAGACCAGCCATGGCAACATAGTGAATCCCTGTCTCTAAAAAGAAAAAAATAAAAAATTATCTGAGCATAGTGGCATATATATATAGTCCTAGCTACTCGGGAGGTTGAGACAGGAGGATTGCTTGAGCCTAGAAATTTGAAGTGACGGTGAGCTATGGTGATGCCTCTGTACTCCACTCTGGGTGACAGGGCAAGATCCTGCCTCAGACAGAGAGGACAAAAAATAAAGAAAAGAAAAAAAGAGAGAGAGAAAAAAGGAAAGAAAGAAAGAAAGAAAAGAAAGAAAGAGAAATTACTTCTGCTTGTTAGTGGCAAATAGTCTCTCAAGAAAAAAAAGAGTTAATTTTTTTGTCACATCATATTTTATATTTCTCTTGAAGCTTTGGGTTTTTTCTTCAGTTGTACCACAAAAGATATAATAGCAAATACCAAATTAGCATGATTCTCTTTGAAGAAGCAATTTCAATTTCATGTATATTTCAATAGAAATTTCTTATTTTAATTTCGTTATCATATAAATATTACAGAGCACCAATCAACATTACAGTTTTCTAAAATTCTAGTCTAAGAGGGTGAATTGTGTTGGGAACACCAACTGTCTTAAATTAGATGCCAAAAATAGGGGGAAAAACCTTCCACAATTCTAATACTCATAACAATTTTTTATCTGTTCACCAAACTATTTGAAACAAAACGTATAGCTAAATATTCAAAAATAAGACTAACAATATGTACAATGTCTTTTTAAACATGTGCAATATATTTTTTGAAATGCCTTCACATACATAATTGCAACTAATTTCATCTTAGAGTTTGGGATCAGTAACCTGGCAAAATGAGTCAGAACATGTTCCAAAGATGGAATAGCATTTTATAGCATTTTAAGCACATATTCAAATGCTAATATCCAAAACTATTATTTCATAATGCAGAATCATGGAAAATAGAAAATTCCGCCTACATTTTAGTCCCCAGAAAAAGCCACTTCTATACTCATTTTTA
Source organism: Perodicticus potto (assembly GCA_963574655.1). Lineage (NCBI taxonomy): Eukaryota > Metazoa > Chordata > Mammalia > Primates > Lorisidae > Perodicticus > Perodicticus potto. The sequence continues at coordinate 23,640 of CAUYRH010043602.1, read as the reverse complement.
TAAAGACATGCAAGCATAAGAATAATTGTAAAATTTTGACAACCCACTTAAATTTTTTAAAAGGCAATTGACATTACCTGAAAGTTTACAGAAATAAAATTAATTAAAAGTAACTTTTTAAAAATGAAAATGTACCAAAAAGTTAATACTGGATAAATATATAGGTACAATGAAAAGGCCATATAGTCCTTGCTTATGTAAGGTTCATATAGTTGCATGAATTTGGCATCAAACAGGCTTCAACTTCTGAAAGAAAGTGCAACACTTTGTTATGGTCAGTGTATATCAGAGGTTATCACGGGACTCTAATTCAAAGGTTTCTATGTCCGAGGTTTCATTCCTGGACTCTATTTCAATCTTATACTTTGAATTTTCTCAGGACCTGCCAGGAATGAACTTTAAATCTGTTGGTCAAAGAAATAACAAATAAAAATTTCTTATGGATTCAGGATAGCTGACCAATGACATCAGCGGCCAGATTGTCTCAGGAAGAAGAAGTTTCAGATGAAAACGAAACAAAACAAAACATAGACCGAGTGTAACTCCAAAGGAAAAATGCTAGAACCTACCAGATTCCATAGGAAACAGGGGCATTACAGAGCAAAAAGGAGCACGATATTGGCAGAATATGAAAGGCTGCTCACTGGACCTTCCCGGTGCTACTCATACAGCTACTTCAGCAAACCAGGGCATTCTCCAAAGCAAAGGGACATCAAACCTACTTGAGTACTCCATAGGCAACTCAGGACCAGCATACTTCTCCGTGGCACAGTCAAGAATTAAATGAGGGGAACCTGAGGACAGGCCTGCAGGCCAAATCCTATACCTGGAGGACTCAATCACATTGCTCGAGGGCACAGAAGGGGAGATTTGTGATCTAATCTGTGGAGGCAAGAGAGCTCACATGGCCAGAGCTAAAGGGAGAGTGCAATGAAGGTCTGAGCTACAGCACCTCATGGAGTACCCATGACCCCTATAGGAAGACCATGCTCTCAGCCCAGGATGGGATCCTAGACTGGGAATCTCCCAGCCTACAGCACCATTGCTGGGAAGCTCAGTGAGTTTGAGCTCTTGCCTATGATTAGATGCCAGAAGATCATAAGACAAGGGGAAAGCCGAGATCCACAGCTCTAAACTGGTAGCATTTGAGTGCTTCTCTTGAGAAGCTAGAGCTGGTCATACATCCCCCCCAAAATGACACTGTATCTTAATCTTTCCATGAAGAGCTGTCTACTGTCACAGAGGTCAATTTTTACAGTCCTTTACATCATTTACTGAGTAAGTCATGAAAAGTATGATTCTTACCAACAGCACCACCTACTGTCTCAAAGATTAAATAGGGCATCCCAATATAATCAATGTTGTGAAAAAGGCTACAAGATAAACAATCTAGTGCAAATGTTCTTATGATAAAATAATTTTTTTCTTCTGGGCAGATGCCTAATAGTGGGTTCACAGGTCAAATGGGAGATCTAATTTGAGATCTTTGAGGATTCTCCATACTTCTTTCCAAAAAGACTATTAGTTTGCAGTCCCACCAACAGTGTAAGAGTGTTCCCCTCTCTCCACATCCACACCAGCATCTGCAACTTTGGGACTTTGTGATGTGGTCTAATCTTACTGGAGTTAGGGGTTATCTCAAGATTGTTTGGGCTTGCATTTCTCTGATGATTAGGGATGATGAGCATTTTTTCATATGTTTGTTAGCCATTTGTCTGTCTTCCTTAGAGGAACTTCTATTCAGGTCTCCTGCCCAGGGATCAATGGGATTGTTAGCAGTTCAATTTACAATCACCAAGATGTGGAAACAACTTAAATGCCCATCAACTCAGGAATGGATTAACCAATTGTGGTACATGCACACCATGGAACACTATTCAGCCATAAAAAACATAGTGACTTCACGTATTTTGGAAAATCCTGGATGGAGATGAAACACATTCTTCTTAGTAAAGTATCACAAGAACAGAAAAGCAATTATTCAAAGCACTCAATACTAATGTGAAGCTAGAAGGCAATCTGATGCATGCCCACATAGGTGAAAAACTCATTTTAATTCAAGTTGGGCAGAGAGATAATGGCGGGAAGTGGGGGTTGGGGTGCTCTCACTGAATGGGCACAGGGTGGGGGTCTGGCACACCTTTTGTGTGTGGGACCTAACCACAAGAGGGATTCTACCTAACAAAATCAAATACTTTGAGCTAGTTGTTTATACCCTCACATTAATGTGAAATAAATTTACTTTAAAAAAAAAGGAGACTATAAGACTGGAGCAAAAGAAAAGAAATTAAAGGTTTGGCACCTGTAGCACAGTGGTTGAGGCACTAACCACATGCACCAAGGCTGGTGGGTTTGAACCCAGCCCGGGCCAGCTGAACAACAATGACAACAACAACAACAACAACAACAACAAAAATCGCCCAGCATTATGGCAGGCACCTGTGGTCCCAGCTACTTGGGAGGCTGAGGCAAGAGAATCGCTTAAGCCCAGTATTTGGAGATTGCTGTGAGCTGTGACGCTTCAGCTCTCTACTGAGGGCAACGCAAAAAAACATAAATTAAAAAAAAAAAAGAAAAGATATTAAAGAATATCTTTCTTCATCAAAAAAGAGACAGGGAATTTGCCTGCACACAATGATAAAGAAAAACAAAAACGGTCACTAAATAATGGTAAAGTAAGAAATTCAACAAGAAGACATAACAATCCTAAATATTTATACATCTAAACAGGAGTTTCCATATACATAAAGCAAATTCTAATAGATATAAGCAAAGAGATAAACAGCAGCATCTCCAACACCCCACTGACAGAGCTGGATAGATCAAAGGAAGCAGACAATAAGTAAAGAACACAGGGCCTAAATGGCAAAACACATTTATAGAATGTTCTATCCAAAAACTACTGAACATACATTCTTTTTATCAGGACATGGAACATTCTCCAAGGTTGGTCATATAGGCCACAAAACACATCTCAACAAATTTAAAAAACTTCTCATACCATAGTGGAATAAAACTAGAAACCAATTTTAAGAGTAATGCTCAATTATACACAAAGTCCATGAAAATTAAAGAACTGGCTGGTGAACAATTACTGGGTTAATAACGAAATTAAGATGAACAACAAACGATTCCTTGAACCGAATAACAAAAGGTATACAAGCTGTCAAAATCTATGGGATTCAGCAAAAGCAGTCCTGAAGGGAATATCCATAGCTATAAATGCTTACATCGGAAATTCAGAAAGATTACAAATTAACAACCAAATATGACATCTCAAGAAACTAGGAAAAGAACAGTAAACCGAACCCAAAGCCATCAGAAGAAAATGAATAAAGGCCAAAGCATAACTAAACAAAATGGAAAACCAAAAATGATTCAAAATGTCAGTGAGACAAAATGTTGCTTACTTAAAAAGATAACTAGAATTGATACATTCCTTCCTAGATTAACCAGGAATAGAAAGGACCCAAATAAGTTCAATCAGAAATGAAAAAGGAGGCATTACAACTGATACCACAGAAATACAAAATATCCTCTCTAAATACTATGAAAATCTCTAAGCACATACTAGAAAATGTGGAGGAAATGGACAAATTCCAGGAAACACACAATCTCCAACGACTCAATCAGAAAGAAATAGAACTTCTGAATAGACGTTGGCCTCCCAGAGTGCTAGAATTACAGGCGTGAGCCACTGTATCTGGCCCCTCTAGAATTATTTTATTTCAAACTAATGATACTGAGATTTTAATAGGAAAAAGCAAAATCTTTTTCTAAGAAGTTGATTAAATAAAAGCAGATATGGAAAATAAGCACAATTTTAGTACACTTAGCTTCTGAATTTGCTGCAAAAATGCATCCATGGGAACAATAGATTTTCTATGAATTAATCCCCCGTGAGCTTTAAACTAAAATTATTTCTAAATAAAGTCAGTTGTTTTAAAAAAATCATTAAGCTTTCTCTTGGATAAAATATCTATTTATTTAAACAGTGCTGCTAAGTGGCTGGATGCGGTGGCTCAAACCTATAATGCTAGCATTCTGGGAAGCCAGAGCAGGAGGATAGTTTGAGAACAGGAGTTCAAGACCAGACTGGGCAAGAGGCCAGACTGTCTCTATTAACACTAGAAAGATTAGGCGGGCATTGTGGCAAGTACCTATAGTCCCAGCTATTTGGGAAGCTGACGCAGAAGCCTCACTTGACCCACGAAGTTTGTGGTTTCCCGGGGGCTAGGTACCACAGCACTCTAACCTGGGCAACAAAGACTCTGTCTCAAAAACAAAACAAAACAAACACTATACACTAAAGTTTGAATCTAGAGAAAGAAGTAGCAAGGATAAGTTCCTCGCTATCACTAATTAGCTTTGCAAACTCTAGTAAATCAATTACCAAGGGATAACTTACTTCCCCTTTTTACTATCTAGGAATAAATGTTCTTATCCCACCAGTCACACAGGTGTGTTGAAGTTCAAAATAGTCCAATGATTAAAACCACCTTATAAAATTAAAAATGGCTAGCCTTAACCTGGTGACCATAACCCAAAATAAGAGAAGCTGTTTAACCAACTTCTAAAATAAGGTAGTGAACATCCACTGTGTAGGAGTAGTAGTTATGTAAATTAAATTGGACTAAAAAAATAAAAGGTATTGCCTAGAATATTGTGGCCATTAATATTCCCCAAAAACATCCCAGGCCCCCTGAGAACTAGCCACATTCATTCTATTTGACAGATAAATGTTGAAAATATTAACTTTATAATTATTTAACAAATGTCTTTATTGAAGCCTTTTTAAAGCCAATATTTTTTTTTTAGTCTAAAACAAAACAAAAAAGGAAACATTTTCCACTAGTAAATAAACTAACATATCAATAATATATAAAAATAACAAAAATCAACTAAGCAGGACTACTAAACACCACAGATGTAATAAATTAACAGAAGAGCTAAGGAACACTAGAAGTTCACTTTTACATGACCTAGTTTGGGCCTACCTCGTGATTCAGAGGTCACCGTGGAACTGGAGTCTTACTGCACATACAGCCCTCCCATGAGCCTCTCTGTGAGCTCCCATGAGCCTCTCTGTGAGCTCAGGGGGAGGTTGGTGTGGACCACAATAGAGATTTAAGTCTTAAGAATGCTCTAGGTCACCGTCAAGACTCCATTGTACCTGTTGTTAGGCTAACGAGTCTTCTACATCCTTTAGCATTTGGCACGCTACATTCTGATTGATAAGACTTTCCCTCTCCCCAGGTGTGAGCAATCCCTTGGCACAAAATTAAGATGGATAGCACCAAGATGGAGGCCTGGGCCCTCCCCCCCCTTTCCAAGAGAGCCCACTGTGTTAGGTAACTACTTACCTACTACAGCCACTGTTTTCCAACCCCTCCCCCTTCCATAGGTTAGGAATTCTGGCTTGAAGGGACTTCTAGCACGAGTCACACACTTTACCAAATCAGCTGCTATGAATCCTTTTAGAGAATGGTGATGGGTTCACAATTCTGAAAGTATAGAGTAAAAACCATGAACTGTATGTTTTAAAAGGGTGAATGTCATGGCACGAAATTATATATCAATAAAGCTGAGGGGTTTTCCAAATATTTTGCTAAGTATAAGACACCAGCCCAAACATTTCTGCCAGGTGACTTTGATTTTGTAGCCCCAGCTAATCTGCACTTCAGTCATGAGCTCTAAATTTGGATCTCAGAAAGTGCAGGTGAAGCAGTGGTTTGAAAACCTTAGTACAATTCATCAGAAATATCTGGAGGATTTACTAAAAGATAGTTTAATTGATCAGAACCAGCGCACTTCTGAGTGGGGCTCAGAATTTGCAATACTAACAAGTTTCTGAGCAATGCTGATACTGCTGATCCACAGACTACCCTTTGATAATCACTGTGCTCAGGCTTCATGTACCAAAAAAAAGCCATTAAATACAAAAGGTCACTTATACTTCTCCACCAGGTGCACATTTGTCTTATACTTGCAAAACCAAGGGCCGCTCAAGTGACCCGTCTCAATGGAAAAAAACAAATAGCATCTCTAAGTTAGAATTTTAAAGTTGAATCTGCAAAGGAAGGAAAACATACTTCAGGTAAAGAATGGCAAATTCAACCTTGTGATGACAATGAAACATCTGGGGGGATATGCTGTTGGAGGTTTGTACCCTAGGTTTTAGGGAGAAAAAAGTAGTCAGTTCAGATTTTAAGTGTGAGTTTCTTTTGAATAGTGTTTCGAGGGAGGACAACTGAGATCAAAGAATTATGCTTACAGGAAGCTCCATAGAAGCAAGAGAAAGAGGAGTGTCAGGAATTCAGTAGAAAAAGCCGAGTAGGATGGTGTATTAAAACCTGGCAATGCCCTGTTGTAACAAGGCAGCCAAAAGCATCAAAGGCAGAAGGAAGCTGTAATCTAAAAAGAGAAGCTGGGGTTTTAGTAGACAGAACAATGTAATTTGGGGGGCTACAAACAATTATAATAATGATATAACACAAAATTTTAAAAAAAATTTGCCTATATCTCTCAAATACATTTTACATCTCAACAAAATGCAATTCAAGTAAAATATTAAAATGAAAAATTTTTAAAGAAATGCACTTGTGTATTTTCCACTTCATTTGGTCAAGTAACGGGTCATGACATGAACTTGAAAAAGCACTCATCTTGAGTTAACTTACTTGTTTCCTGGAGGAGGGCAATGCTGAAAGGCACATGACAATAGCCAATCCAAGACTCACGGGGAGCCGATTCTCAGTCCTGGGTAAGACCAGTTCAGGGATCCTGGGACAGGCATTTTCCATGACCTGGAGCTTACAAAGCACCTCAGGCTTAAATGTTTTTCATATTTTAGCCTTATTTGGCCTTTGCATATTAAGCCAATTAGCCATAAGAATGCTTAGTAGGCAGTGTCCATAACTCAGTAGGCAGAGCACAGGCCACATACACCAAGGGTGGTGGGTTCAAACCCTGCCCAGGTCTGCTAAAAAACAACAATGACAACTGCAATAAAAAAAAAAAAATAGCTGGGCATTGTGGCGGGTACCTATAGTCAGAGCTACTTGGGAGGCTAAGGCAAGAGAATCACGTAAGGGCCAAAGTTTGAGGTTGCTGTGAGCTGTGACGCCACAGCACTCTACCCAGGGAGACAGCTTGAAACTCTGTCTCAAAATAAAAAAAGAAGAATGCTTATTGTCATACTGTACATGAATATTTAATTTCTGTTCCACGTGCCACAAAACTTAGCCTATTAAAAGTGCACAAATACACTTTATAAGTACAATATTTTGATTCCAGGTACCACTGATTTTGTTGGACTGCTTCGTTATGTTTTCTAAATTATAACTTTGAACTTCCTAACAGGCAGCCTCCTCTAACCCCTGGAAGTTCTGATCCTTTGCTCTTTGCTGTGTATTACCCTGGTCTTCTGTTTCCTGGCAGGAAGAATGATAGAATAGAAATACAGGAATCAAAAAAACCTAGTTTAAAAAAAAAATGTGTGCAGCTTTTAGCTGTGACACATCAGACAGGGACTCTTGGTGATCTCTATTTTCTTCGTGTCTAAAATTTGAATAATACTGCCAACTTTGTGTTCTCTCTAAATGAAATACTGTAAACATAGTCCTTCATAAACATGAACTTAGTTCTGCCTTTACCCAGACCGGGCAGCTCCGTGTCTGACATAAAGTGGCACTCAGTAAATACCACTGCCTACACTCATTACCACATCCCTCCAAGCTGCTGCTATTCCCAGCAGTAAGTTCTGCTCTAAATTCACTCTTTCTCCTATGCCAAAAGCTAGCACAAGTGATCTGAGTGTCCGGTGAAGGGGAAAGAATCAGGTTTTCTGAGAACAGCACATCACTCCACAGTTAGAAAGGCCAGTAAATAAAGGATTGAGACTAGCTTAAAAAAAAAAAATCAACACGGTAAGCAGAAATTATGAGAATTTATCTTTGAAAGGATTTGGTTTAAACCTACCTTTATACACAGCTCTTCATAATAGTTCCTTTTCATATCCATTTATTTATTTAATCCTTCCTCCACAAATGGAAACCTCTCGAAGGCAAGTCCTGTGTCTTCTTTAGCTTAAAATTCTCCCCTGGAAGCCATCCCAATTGTCTTTTTACAGAAAGACATCAATTGTGTGTGCTAAATTAGTAACGTCAAGTTTTGTTAGGGATTGGGGTGCAGAATGTTTCACAATGGTTTCCTTCTGGAATTCATGCTGTTCTTAGTGGAGAGCAGTGAGTAACCAGTCCATTACACCACCCTGCATTCTGTAAAAGATTCAGAGAAAATGCTACAGTTGAGGTCTTCTCAATAGAGATTTGGACAAACAGACTAAAAATAAAACCAATGCAGCAGTCTCTCTGTCCCAATAACTTCAAGTACATGCTTTGATTTGAAACAGATGGATTTGCTTGAGCCCAATATTCCTGATAGCTAAAACAGACAGCAAATCTCCTAATATTTTGGAATACCCAAGATCAACAATTCTAGAAAAGACAGAGAAAAATTCCATCACTTGTTTTCAAACGTTTCCAAAATAAAATTACTGATGCTGTAGCCTGATTCATGTAAATATTTTTAAAGGATTATAATAAATCAGATGTAAAAAAAAAAAAACTCTTTTAAGTGCCTAGAAATCAACTGATAATTTTTGATAGATATCATGAGCTGTCTGTAGTACACAGAATACTCAGAGATGGGTCTCTCCTGATATCTTCCTTGTAATCATTCTGAGAGAGATGACCTCTTTCACTTCCATTTCATAGGTGAGGAAACTGACGTGTAGTGAAGTGATTCTCCAAAGTCATCATCCCAAGGTTAATGCTTACATATTTGGAACTGTTCATTCTTTAATCGTGTGGTTTCACTACTATATTGTTCTGATTTCTCTTTATTCTATCTTAGTGTCTGAGGAAAATATTGCTAATGAGGTACTTTTCTCTAGCAGGGTCACCATGTGATGGCAATTTCCACCTTGAATCTGAGCAGTCGGAAAAATAACAAAGGAAGGATCACAAAGAGTATCTGCTGATGATAGCAAAGGCTACAGAGGGGCTGGAATGGAAAAATTCTGGGAACGAGGCGAAAGCTTCCTTTAGAAACTGCACAGCACTTTGTGCAGAGATATCTTAACAATTCTTTCTTCAGTCTTCAGTAGATGACACTGATCTAGAATGGAGAAATGTAATAAGCAATTCTAGGTGAGCTAAGGGTAGGAAATGACCTGAGAGTTTGCATGAGCTGCCACAATTTATATACAACCTGGAGATTTTATGGTACAGCATTAAATAAGAACGGCTTAGCTAAATCACCTGTATTAGCAGTGACCTTCTACCGCCCTTATGGCTTCACAATTGCAGCAGATGCCTTTTTAACAACTGGGATTGATTCACGCCATTCTCTCTTAATAGCACTGCTTCCAAAGGCTTTTCAATTTGCCTCAGTAAGTGCCAGTACAGCTATATTGTATTGCTTTAATTAACGTCATTCAATTATAATCTAAATCTTACATGTTTCATGCCAATTTTCATAACTGTCAGCTTTAATCTGACAATTCAGAACACAGAATTTCAAATATCAAATATATATTCCATATTTCTCTCCTTACCACCTCTCGGCCTTTTGGCTAAGATCAAGTGCATATTTCTCTCCTTAAAAAAGTTTAAGCTGTGCTAATATTGAGTTGCAAATTTCATTTATTTGATAAAAAAAATTAGTATTAAGCAAGTATTTTTAAAAAGCTCTAAAGTCATTTTGGAAACAATTGGGGAAGTTTTAATTATGAACTGGATGTTAGGCAATTGTGTTAATTTTATTAGGTATAATTATAATATGGTATTCTGATAGAGAAAAGTATTTTGGAAAATACTACTTTAAGTATTTATAAGTTAAAAATTATATAATAATATCTACAACTAATTTTTTAATAATTCCAATCAAAAACTATTTGTATTTATCTATAGATATATGTATTATATATGATATAGAGAGAGTGCTACATACTTAAAATGATAACATAGATTAAGTTAACGTAGCAAATATAAAAATTACAGAATATAGTTTGTGAAATTGTGCTAAATTGCATCAGCTTTGTGAATGTGTGCTGTGCCCATTTTTCCTCTTCTGTATATTTCATGTTAAAATGTTGGGGAAAAATTAATTTTGTCATTAATTGGTGTGTCATGCCAGACATAACTGCAACTGAGATTACAAAAAGTATAAAACAAAGTCCATGACTTCAGTAGTCTAATTAAAGATACATAAAGGTGTAATCATTATAATCTGTAATGTAGATAGTACCATTACAGTAGTTAGTAGCTACTGTAGAGACCGTCAGGCTTCAGAAGACAAAAAAAATAATTTTGCCTAAAGATGGCAGGCAAACATTTCCCACAAGGACTGTTCCTTTTACAAGGGCTCAGAAATTATATATGAGCACAGCGAGCATTACTGGCAGAGCCAAGCAGAGGACACACCTGTAGAAAAGTAAGGCAGCACACTCAGTGTGTCTGGGCCACTGAGCATGAAGAGAAAGACAATGAAAGATGAGTCTACCAAGCCACGCAAAGGCTACAGATTTAATAAGAAGCCAAGTACATTCTGCTACATATTTGTAACTTTTTTCTAGAGGCAGCATATATCTGTTAAAAACTTGTCAGAAAGGGAATGATATGTTCATTAATCAGTGAATTCCCACCTGAACAGTTGTTCAAACTCCTGGTTCAAAACAACTTTTTGGCTAGTGTCACATACAAATGCCCAAAATGCTTCCCAGCAATTTGAAGAAAATTGTGGCTGATTTTCTGATGAATGAGCTAAGTCTACACAGTTGGGCCGGTCTATTATAGCACCAATAGAGATTAAACGGTGAAACTCATGAATGATAGGAAGTAATATATAAACTGATGTGCATCATTTTTAAAATTTTGGCATTCAAATATGAGAATAAAAATTAAGACAGGCCACATACAGTGGGTCATACCTATAATCCCAGGACTTTGGAAGGCAAAATTAGGGAGATCACTTGAGGCCAGGAGTTTGAGATAAGGCTAGGCAAAGAGAAAGACTTTATCTCTACAAAAAAATAAAAATAAATTAGTAGAAGGCTGAGGTGGGAGGATCCCTTGTGCCCCAGGGTTCAAGATTACAGTGAGCTTTGATTGTACCACTGCCCTCCAGCCTGGGAGACAAAAGAGAGTTCGTCTCTTAAGGGAAAAACAAAAAGGCAAACAAAAATACTAACAAAAAAAATTTAACCAAAGAAATATGACAATTTATCCATAACTGTTCATATTATTAAATGATTATTAACTCCGAAGAATTGTCCACTTCTTTATTGATCTACCTGAACCTCGAAAATTTTTGTTCAAAGGTAGTCATGTACTTCCTTGTATCCTGGGAACAAATAATTCTCCTAGATTTCCAAGACCCACTTAATTCTGGACATCAATGGCACATAAAAACATAGCCCAGTGAAATTATTACACCAGATAGGAAAAAAAAAACCAAAACACTGTTTTAATGTGCACTTTTCGTTTTCATGAAATCTTCCTATGTCAAGGAAACTTCATCTCTAATGTTATCTGACTTATCTCAGTGTATATTTATCTGTTAAAATTTGGCCAGTGAATGACTAGTTTGGTTGCATTCTGAAAATCAGTTTTCTGAGTTTTTTTATTTCAATTCCGCTTTTTTTCACAGAGCATGAGTACCAGAGAAGTGCATCTTAAGGAATTTCTCATTTTAGTTTTGTCAGATGCTATTGACATAATCTTATCTTCCTAATACCATGGACATTGTAGCTTAATTTCTTAGACCTCAAACTTCTTCTGAGTTCCATGAAACACTGTTTAATTTTTCCTCTAACTTACAGGCATGAGGAAATACTTGCTTATAATTATATGGCTATGACCCAGTATTGAAGAAAAATAACAATTTTGAATCTAAAGCTCTATTTAAGAGGAAGCTTTGGAAGAGTTTAAGAAACAAGGAAATATGCCGACTTGTAGTTCCTTAACTGATTGTAGAAAGAATAGTCGAAAAAGAATAAGAGACTTTAAAACTTTATAATGAATAACATTATAGTCCTTAGTAATCACTTTCACACTAGATCCTCAGGAAGAACTAGGACATCTGTGGGGATTTTTTCCATTTAGAAATGGAAAATTACTGAAGTTGTGCCAGGAGCCCACAGTAACTATTCAGACTCTGTGTTTCTTCCAGGGTGCTTGGTCAGACCTCCAAACTAGAACACAGAAAGTCTCAACACTGATAGAAAGGAAAGAGAGAAGTCTTTAGCTACCTAAAACAAGGATGTGGAAGTGGAAGATACAGATATCTGGCCTATTATCATATTTTTTTGTAGTCAGCAAGTACCTAGGATAATCTTTCTAGACTTTACACTGGGTACATAGCACAGGAAATTTAATGTAGCCTTCAGGAAGCTTGGGGCATAGCCCGGAGGAAGCATTTAAAATTTGAAATATTTAAAGTGCCAGTATAAACTTTAAAAATGCTTGCCAATTTTGCCTTGTACTTCTTAATATATCAATGTTTTGTTGTAATATAAGATGGTTTTAATTACTTACAGGTTAAATTATTTGTACTTGTCATGAATCTGTGAATGAAATCAACTTTGTCAAAGATAGTATTGCATATATTTCCAGCTTTGTCTACCTAAGCAGGCCACTAAATACCCTTACCCACATTTTCACATACCCAGCTTGAGAAATCATGACCAATACACAGTTTAAAGGTTTTTGTGTGAAGAACACACTCCTGAGGATGACGGAGAGGCCTTCAGGACTCTGGAGTTAGAAGGCTGCCTGCTTTTCAGATGGTGAATGCTTTTGATGTTTTCGATTTCTTCATTACTTGGGCAAACAAGGTATACAAGTACTACTGGGTCATGTCTTGAGGTCAGTGAAAAGAAAATGTGCTCCTTGAGTTAAACTAAGGGAAACATTCAAGGGAAATGCAATGCTTTTATCAGTTTAGTTAACATTCATCTCTAGATAGATAGCAGTTGAATTAAACATCAAGTGCCGTAATTTCTCCCAACAGAAAATTGTGGGGTCTTGGGCTCTATCCTTGCCAAACGGAGTCAGATGGGGAAACATAATTAAAAATCTGAACAACGTTGTGATCAGAGTGGGCAAGAGTGGTTTCTCCCAGTGAAGAACAGTACTATTACCTGCAGATATAAGATAAGGACAAGATGCTGGGCTTGTGCAAATGATCCACCAAACTCCTATTCACCCTACTAGCATTCCCTAGGGAGCCTCTACTTACCCCCCAGCATTGGGAGACTTGTTCTGTTCATATACCCGCAGAGGATTTTTCTCAATTGATAAATATCTATGTGTTCAATTCCATTGTATGAACCTTGGCGCAAGGAGTGTGTCTCTCTTACTCTCCCTTCCTTAAGTATAGTGGCTCCTTACTAAATATTGATTAGTCACAAAATTAAACAATAATCACTTTTCTACTAAAAGTGAATGGCCAATCAATGGCCAATCATTAATAATTAATCTGAGTAAGAATAACACATATCTTCATGGTCCTTTTTATTCCTACCCCTTTTACTCTCACTCAACATTGTCATTAATATAGGAAGTTTATGCATCCTTTCATAAACTTATAACATTTTTACAGAGTGGTTTATCTTTTAAGCAGAAAAAAGTCATATCTACCCTTCTTCCTCATACTCACTAATGTTTGGCTGGAGAGATCAATCAAAAATTTAATTAGCATGCTACCTTCAGCAGCTGCATGTGCTACTGAAGGGTCCTTTATTCATATTATTAATAATATCATTTTAGCAGAGACTATTGGACAAATAACATAATACCTGATGGATTGAAATGGAATACAATTCAGCTAGCTCAATCACAATAAAAATGGAAAGGTATATGGCTAAAAGAGAGTGTCGTGTTCAATGGGGCTCTTCTTCAAAGCAAATATTTGTCAGCCAGAGAGAGACAATCGAAGGTACATAAAAAATACCAGGTCCTCTTCAATGAATTATGACTAACTGTTTAATTCCCCAAGTACTTTCAAACACAGGTGGTAAAATATTAATTAGCTTCAGCCTCTATTTACCATGCAGGACTGATGGAAACCTCAGACACAAATGTTATTAGTCATAATTCAGGTCATTTGGAAAAGTATCTTCTAGAGCTGGCATGAGTGGGTCAGTGATTCAGGACAAATGGGATTGGACAGGAGAAGGTCAAATGATGTCATTGGGTAAGTCAGCTGAGACAGGTAATCTGCAGGCTGTACCTTACTTCTTATACCATCTTCATATCTGTCTGATAAAATTAAGGACTCATTCCATCCAATGAATGACTGTTGTTTGATGCTATAAAACAAATTTGCAAGGTTACTATTGAATGCCAGATAATTTATTAACCTAAGGCTGAGAGAATCACGAGGGAAATAATAAATTTTAAAGTAATAAATCTCCCCCAAATTTTGTTTTATTCAATTGCAATCATACCTCATAGATGTAAGCGCAATTATTTACCTTCAGAGAACTAATATGTTACTCTGATGATGATAAAAACACAAACCTATCTAATATCATAATTTGGGAGCAAAATTCATGTGTACATAACCAAAATAAATAGATCAATAATAAAATTTTTAATGATTCTACAATATCCAGCATATGACCAACTCTTTATTCATAAAGTCAACAATTACATGAAATAGGCCAGTGGTCCCCAACCTTTTTGGCATGAGGGACTGTGTTTATAGAAGGCAATTTCTCCATGGATGGGCAGGGAGAATGGTTTGGGGATGATTCAGGTGCATTATACCTCCACCTCACACCATCAGGCATTAGACTCTCATGAACACACAACCTGGTCCCTCACCCGCACAGTGTACAGTGGGGTCGTCCTCCTATGAGAATATAATGCTGCCGTTTATCTGAGAGAAGGAGGAGCTCCGGTAGTGATGTGCACTGCTCGGGGAGCAACTGCAAACGCAGATGGTGCTTCCCTGACCGGCCCGCCGCCCCGAGCAGCCTGGTTCCTAATAGGCCACAGATGCCAATCTGTGACCTGGGTGTTGGGAGCCACAGAAATAGGCTACTCGGCTGAAAACCCCAAGCTGCCAAAATTCACACAAAATGATACAAATAATCTAATGGTTGTGTAGCCATTAAAGAAATTGAATCCACAATTTGAAACTCTCAAAAATATATATATCTAAAGACCTATATTATTGCGTTGGTGATTCCTATCAAACATTTAAGTAAAATCTGCTAGAAAATAGAAGAGGCAAAACACTTTCCAGATCATTTCATGAAGATAGCATTAGCCTGACATTAAAATGAGGCAAAAATAGAATACATGTAATACAGGACAAGAAATGCCTACCAATACCTAAGAGGCAAAAAGCCTCAGTAAAATATTTACAAATCATACTAGCAATATATAAAAAGAATAGCAACTGGGGACAAACCAGGGAATTATCCCTAAAATACAAGGCTCATTTAATATTTGAAAAATTAGTCAACATAATTTACCACATTTGAAGCTTGACAGGGAAAGCCACATTATTTACTGTAGAAAAAGCATTTGACAAAGTTCAAAATCCGTTCATGATAGAACCTCTCAGCTAACTGAGAACAGAAACTTCTTCAACCCAATAGAAAGTATCTATAAAGAGGTTTGGCACCCATGCTCAGTGGTTAGGGTGCCGGCCACATATACTGGGGCTGGCGGGTTTGAACCCAGCCTGGGCCTGCTGAACAACATTGACAACTACCTCAAAAAAAATAGCAGAATGTTGTGGCAGGTGCCTGTAGTCCCAGCTACTTGGGAGGTTGAGGCAAGAGAATCACTTAAGCCCAAGAGTTAGAGGTTGCTGTGAGCTGTGGTGCCATACCTATGGCAACATAGTGAAACTTTATCTCAAAGAAAAAGGATCTATAAAGACCTACTACTAATATCTTACATAAAGATGAAATGCTGAATGATTTTCCCATAACAAGGATTTCCACTCAACAAGGATTTCCACTCTCATTATTCCTATTCAACATCATACTGAAAGCCTTAACCAGTGCAAAAAGGCTATAAATAGAAATTACAGGTATACAATTGGAAACAAAGAAGAAGAAATCTTTCTATTCAGAGATAATATGATTATTTATGCAGAAAATCCTTAGAAATCTAGTTACAAGTCCTTAGAACTAATTGGTTAGTTGAATTAGATCATAAGATACAAGGAAAACACAAATCAATCATATTTTTAACTGGCATAATTTGAAACCAAAATTTAAAAACAATAATAATAACACTCCAGAAATATGGAATGTGGAATTAGAGGGTATAACTGTAAAATAACATTTGAATGCTGAAAACCATTGATGAGAAATTAAAGATAACATAAATAAATGAAGATATATATGGTGATTTTATCCATTAAAATTATTTTAAATTTAAAAATTCTAACAGCAGTAAATATTTTTGGTTGTGGAGCCATGGGGGTGCTCACTCATTGCCGGTGGCAAAACGAAAAAGCCACTCTGGAAAACAGTTTCGTTGGGCTTCACGAAGCAAAATAATATTTACCATGTGACTCAGTACTCCCATTCCTGAGTATTTACCGTAGATTAATGAAAACATTCGTTTACACTAAAATCTTTCCATGAATCTTCTTAGCAACTCTACTCATAATTCCCCCAAATTGAAAACAACTCAGTGTCCTGTGATTGGTTAATGATTAAACAAACAGCGATATATACACAAAACGGATTCAACAGATAAAAGATCACCATGGGAGTGAAATAAGCCAGTTTCAGAGGCTTACAGATTGTACAATTCTATTTCTATGACATTCCTGAAAAGACAAACCTACAGTCACAGAAAGCAGATCGGCAAGTGCCAGGGTTCAGCAGGAGGGGAGAGAGTCCCTAAGAAGGAATCACAGGAGGGAACGTGATGGGGTTAGTCTGTGTCCTGCTTGCGGCAGAGTTTGTATGAATCTACACAGCTACTGAAATTTATAAGACTGTACAACAAAAAATAATTAATTTTATTACACGTTAATTAAACATAAAATTAAAATATAGTAGGATCGATGGAAGCTCTTTGCATTAGGGATCTCCTCAGCCTCACAAACTAGGCAGCTAAACTAACATTGACTTGATCTAATAGATAAGAAACACAGAAATAACCAATATATTATATGGTTAGATGCTCAAAAGTGCTGTAAAGGCCATAAGCAGGTATACTTTCAGTTTACTATCTTTAGCCTGTTCACTTTTCAACCTCAGGCTTGTTACCTTCTGGTGAAAACACGGCCACCACAGCTTCCAACATTGCCATCTTGCTTGAGGCTGGAAGAAAAGTGCTCAGAAGAAAGCGATATTTGCCCTTGTTGCCAGGGAATCAAACCCTTTCCAGAAGACCTCCTACTTCTTACTTTCCAGCAGTCCTCTCCTTACATTTAGTTTGCCAGAACTGAGCTACTTACCCACCACTAAACCAATCACTAGTAAGAGTATAAGGGAAATCCTTGAATAAGTCAACAAATTTCCATCGGTTGTCACAGATTGGAGTAAAGGCCTACAGCCCAAAAGTAAGCAAACCACATAAGAAACTACAGACTTCTACTATTTAAGAGTATGAACTAAATTTTCCTGGCTTTTTTGTTCACATGATATCTAGAACTTTGTAAAAAGACCACTGCAATTTTAGAATATATTCTTTTTCACGAATTAAAATAACCATTTCCAATTCTCATAACAAGCATTCTAGGCCAGATGCAGTGCCTCGTGCCTGTAATGCTAGCGCTCTGGGAGGCTGATGCAGGAGGATCACTTGAGCTTGAGACCAGCTGGAGCAAGAGTGAGACCCCATTTCTACTAAAAATAGAAAAATCATCCAGGCCTGCTGGTACCCGCCGGTAGTCCCAGCTACTGGGGAGGCTAAGACAAGAGGACTGACTACTTGAGGCCAAGAGTTTGAGGTTGCCCACAGTACTCAGAAATCATTCAATTCTATAACTTGTAAAATTCCTACCTCCCCATCACAACTTCTTCTTTCACATTGAAGATTCTGTCTCAAAAAAAAAAAAGTTCTAATATATTTAGCTGGTGTCATATAAATTGCATCTTGGATAAGCTGAAATTTATTTCACATTTGGGAACGTTAAATAAATAGATGAAAAACATGTACATGGAGAGGAATTGCTGCTTTGAAGAAAATAAGCTGCTATAAATACCTGACCAAAACATTAACAACAAAAGTGCTTTCATTCTACACTGTCTTTTTAAAAAATTTTCTTTCATTTTTTTTCCAGCTACCTTAAGACAGAGTACATTTTTCAAACAATTTTTTAAAAAAATACTTTGGTGCCAATGCCATTTGTTTAAGGACTGCATGATAAGAGTATTGCTTAGGTAAAGGGGACCAGAAGGATAACATAAAGAAGTGAGACCATACGGCAAAATTCACATTTCTATTTTATTTTAAAAGTATCAAGGTTTTATTTTGTCTATGCGGCCCTTGCTCGTTCCTGATCTAATTTTCATCTTTCAGGTTCTGTGCAAAACTTCAAACGGGAGAAGAAACATTTGGGAACATGGGCTGTTTGTCCTTTTATAGCCTTGCTGATCTTTGTGTCTGGCACCTCCCTACATTTTGTAGTTTCCCATGGAATTTGCAAAACCCAAAGAAAGGTTTATTTTAGTCCAAGATGGTGTCAAAGAACAACGTCAAGTGTTCATGTAAGTGCCTGCCAGTGGATCAGCATTTAAGAAACTCAGGTAGAAATTCAAATGGAATTCAGGCACACTCTCGTTAGGTCTACTTTTAGAAGTGATCTTGCTGACTTAATATTACATTCTTTTAAATGCCAAGCTTTGCTGAGCACTGTGCAGGTAAATCGAATATAAACTGCTCAACTACAAGCTGCACCAGCTGTGTGAAGACAGGTACAGTGTCTGACTCATTGTTAGTTACTGTCCCCTTAGGGAATGAGACCCGAGCAGTTGCTCTGAGCAGTTTCTGTTGACTCAGCAGTCTTTTCTGTGAGATGCCATGTTTTATTAAGGACAGCAGTCTGTAAAGGTAAGGTAGATGTGATTGTGAAATTTCACTGGTCATCTCGAAGAAGGCAAAAGTTAAAATCCAATTATCCCCACTCTGAGCCCAACTCTGGCATTTGACTGAAGTATTCATTTAAGAGAATGAGGCTGATCTCCAAATGCAGGCACTACAGGAAGCAGTCTCAGTGACAAGGATGTTCAATGGATAGACAGATCCAGGTCATGTCATTGCAGGAGATTTAATCCCAGGCAATAGATTAGGTTTTCTTCAAGAGCTCTGCTTTGTAAAGATATGAAATTATTAGTTTCTTTCTGTGATTTATAAGACCAATAGTTTACTTAATGTGGAAGTCATTAAATTCTATAAATTGTAAAATTCCTACCTCCCCTTCACAACTTCTTCTTTCACATTGAGATTAATTTAAATATTGCTTTATCAAGAAAATAGCATGTTTCAAATATAAACTCCCACTTTTATTTTTATCTGCATCTGTTTTCACTAAACTTTACCTTTGCTATTTTTATCTTAACTTGGAGGGGGGTGGCTTTATTACTTAGTAAGACAAAGAACTTCCCTCACTACTCAGCCTTTCCTGAGATTTTATTTAACGTTTTATATATTCATTGTCAACCTCTGTGCTACATGTAAATCTCTTGTCCCAATTGCCACCCCTCAAATGATGCCCTTTCTGAGCATATTAATTTGAGATTCTTTTTACTCCCAAATTCTGAAATAAGTGGTGAGCATTCTACAGTTCAGTCATAAGAGAAAATACTTTTCTCTGTTTTTGTTATTCATGAGAAACACTCTTGTCTGCTGTTAAGTGCCTACACACAGAGACTTTTCACTCACTGTCCAGTACAGGTCAACTGCATTCCTGACAGTCATTTGGAGGCCTAGACTCCACCTTGTTAAACAATAGAGAACAAAAAGAGAGCAATAGTGTGCTTTCACAGTAAGGTTCCTCACTTTATGTGTAAATAATGCTATGTTAAGAGCAGAGAAATAGAAAACTTATTTGAGAGGAAATAGGATAAAAAGGCGCAAGAGACCTGCTGGTCATCACGGTAAGGTACACAGACAAGGTCCAGCTCCTTTAAGATTCACACCCCCAAATCTACTGGTCCCTAAATTCACTCCACTACTTAACAAGATGCGTGACCTGGAACAAACTAGTTACCATAGCAATGATTCGATGTCTTTATTATCTGTAATGTAAGTATAATAATAGCACCCACTTCAAAGGATTATCCTAAAAGTGAGATTGTATTATTACACATAGAGTGCTTTAAATAATACTGGGAATAGTGAACCATCTCTAAATATTCGATGTTATCTTTATTATTTTTGGTTTTTCCACACCATTTATAATAGTGATTTTATGGGTTAAAAGCTATAAACAACATAATAGCCCACCAATATAAGACAAATTAAATTATGGTACATTTTTTTACCTCGGCGCCTGTGGCTCAATGGGCTAAGGCACCAGCCACGTACACCTGAGCTGGTGAGTTCAAATCCAGCCTGGGGCCGCCAAACAACAATGATAGCTGCAACCAGAAAAATGGCCTGGCATTGTGGCAGGTGCCTGTAGTCCCAGCTGCTTGGGAGGCGGAGGCAGGAGACTCACTTGAGCCCAGGAGTTGGAGGTCGCTGTGAGCTGTGATGCCACAGCACTCTTTCCAGGGTGACACCTTGAGGCTCTGTCTCAAAAAATAAATAAATAAATAAATAAATAAATAAATAAATAAATAAATAAATAAATATATAAAGGTACATCTGTCCTTTGATACCTGCAGGGAATTAGTTCCAAGACCCCAGGTAAATACCAAAATGTAAGGATACTCACCTCCTTTGTATAAAACAGCATAATATAACCTATGCACATCTTCCATATGCCTTCTTTATTTCAAACTATTAAGGGGGTACAAATGTTTTTGTTATGTGGCTTGACTCAGTGCTATATATATATATCCATCACCCAAATCTTATTCACTGTACCCATTAGTTGTGTTTTAATCTTTCCCTCCACCCACATGTTAATTTCCAGTGACTTTTACTTTTCTCTGTGCCCTTGTGTGC
Organism: Perodicticus potto; assembly: GCA_963574655.1. Taxonomy (NCBI): domain Eukaryota; kingdom Metazoa; phylum Chordata; class Mammalia; order Primates; family Lorisidae; genus Perodicticus; species Perodicticus potto. The sequence continues at coordinate 2,482 of CAUYRH010043602.1, read as the reverse complement.
CCATCAGTTAGTTCCAGTTTAAATAGTGAATATATATGGTGTTTGTTTGTGCATTATTGAGATACTTTGCTTAGGACAATGGTCTCAAATTCCTTCCAAACTGCAGCAAAAAGAATTAATGCATCCTTTTTATGACTGAGTAGTAGTCCAGTAGTACAAATACCACGTTTTGTTAATGCATTCGTGAACTGATGAGCCCTTGAGTTGATTCCAAATCTTTGTAATTGCGAACTGTGCTGTAATAAATTTGAGTGAAGAGGTCTTCATAAAATAACCTCTTTTCCGTTGAGTAGATAAGCCAGTACTAGGATTGCTAAGTCAAATGGTAGGCCTACTTTAAGTTCTTCAAGAAATCTCCATACTATTTCTCATAGGGGGATTTTCTAAAGTGCTATCCCACCTACAGTGTAGAAACATCCATTTCTCTCTGCACCTGTGCCAGCATCTATTGTTTGTGGACTTTTTAATAAAAGGCATTCTAACTGGAGTAATGTGATATCTCGTTGTTTTAATTTACATTTCCTTGATGATCAGTGATGTTGAGCATTTTTCATGTTATATGGACATTTGTCTATCTTTTATTGAAAAACTTCCATTCATATTCTTGCCCGCTTTTTAATGAGCTTGTTTGGTTTTTTCTTGCTGATTTGTTTGAGTTATTTGCAGATTCTAGATATCAGCCCTTTATCACACGTGTAGATTATGAATATTTTCTCCCATTCTATAGGTTGTCTATTTGCTCTGCTGATTATTTCCTTACTTGTGCACAAGCTTTTTAATTTAATCAAGACCCATTTATTTTTGTTGTTGCTGTAATTGCCATTAGGTTTTAGCCATCCATTCTTTGCCTACACCAATGTCTATAAGAGCTTTTCCTATATTTTCTTCTAGAATTTTTATGGTTTTATGCCTTACCTTTTTTATCAATTTTGTGAGTGGTGAGAGATATGGGTCCTATTTAAGTTTTTCTGCATGTGACTATTCAATAATCCCAGTACCAATAAGAGGGACTTTATCTAACAAATGCAATCAGTGTACCTAATTCTTTGTACCCTTAAGGAATCCCAAACAACAACAACAACAACAACAACAATAATAATAATAATAATGATCCCTGCACCATTTACTGAATAAGGCTTCTTCTTTTTTTTTTTTTTTTTTTTGCAGTTTTTGGCCGGTGCTGGGTTTGAACCCGCCACCTCCAGTATATGGGGCCGGCACCCTCCTCCTTTGAGCCACAGGTGCCACCCTGAATAGGGCTTCTTTAACCCTATATATATGTGTCTTTTTTGCCAAAGATTAGTTATCTATAGGTAGAGAGTTTTATACTTGGGTTCTATATTCTGTTCCATTGGTCTATGTCTCTTTTTTCACACCACTGTCATTCTGTCTGGGTTACTGTAGCCTTTTAATATAGTTGGACATCTGATAATGTAATGTCTCCAGATTTGTTCTTTTTGCTTAGAATTGCTTTGACTATTCACACTCTTTTCTAGATCCAAATGAAGAACAGAATTATTTTTTTTCTAGATTTGTGAAATATTATGTGTTGTTCTGATGGGGATTACACTGAATCTGTAAATTACTTTGGTAGTATAGACATGTTAACAATGTTGGTTCTACCAATTCGTGAACATGATATTTTTCAATTTGTTTGTGCTATCTGTGATTTATTTCCTCAGTGTTTCATAGCTCTCCTTGTAGAGACCCTTCAACTCCTTGGTTAAGTATACAACTACATATTTTATCTTCTTTGTATCTTCTGTGAATGGTATTCAGTCTTTGATGTGACTCTCAGCTTGACTCTTCCTGGTATATAGAAAGGCTACTGACTTGTGTACATTGATTCTATAACCTGAGATTTTGCTGAATTTTTCTATTAATTCCAGAAGTCTTGCGGTGGAGTCTTTGGGGCTTTCTAGATAGAAGATCATATCATTGGCAAAAGTGATAGTTTGACCTTCTCTTTCCTGATTTGGATAACCTTTATTCCTTTCTCATGCCTGATTGCTCTGGGTAGGACTTCCAACGTTTATATTGAGTATAAGTAGTGACGGTGGGCACCATTGTCTTGTTCTAGTTCTTAGGGAAACTGTTTTCAACTTTTCCTCATTCAGTATGATGTTTGCTGTGGATTTGTCATCTATGGTTTTCATAATTTAGAGCTATGCTCCTTCTATGCCTACATTGTCAGGGTTTTTATCAGGGAAGGGGGCTGTATTGTGTTGAAATTTTTCCCTTATTGAAATGTTAATATCTTTATTTTGCTTTTATTTACAACTGTTGATTTCCATGTGATGAGCCATCCTTACCTCCCTGGAATGAAACCCACTTGGATATGGTCGATTATTTTTTCGATTTGCTGTTAAATTTGGTTGGTTAGTATTTCTTTTTTTTTTTATTCTTAAATATATGTATTTTATTATTCTTCATTACATTATTTACCCCTCCCCACCCCTCCGTGGTAAGACAGAATTGATTT
>CAUYRH010043599.1:0-18163 GCA_963574655.1 Perodicticus potto | reverse complement strand
GTCCCAGCTACTTGGGAGGAGGAGGCAAGAGACTCGCTTGAGCCCAGGAGTTGGAGGTTGCTGTGAGCTGTGATGCCACAGCACTCTACCCAGGGTGACAGCTTGAGGCTCTGTCTCAAAAAATAAATAAATAAATAAATAAAATCTCCAAACAATGGGGCAGCGCCTGTGGCTCAGTGAGTAGAGCACCAGCCCTACACAGAGGGTGGCTGGTTCAAACCCAGCCCCAGCCGAACTGCAACAAAAAAATAGCTGGGCGTTGTGGCGGCGCCTGTAGTCCCAGTTACTTGGGAGGCTGAGACAAGAGAATCGCCTAAGCCCAGGAACTGGAGGTTGCTGGGAGCTGTGAAGCCATGGCACTCTACCAAGGGCGACAAAGTGAGACTCTGTCTCTAAAAAAAAAAAAAAATCACCAACCAATACCTCATAGGGTTTATGGAAACGTGGAAAATGTATGTAAACATGGCTCGGCGCCTGTAGCTCAAGCAGCTAAGGCGCCAACCACCTACACAAGAGCTGGTGGGATCAAATCTGGCCCAGGCCTGGCAGAACAACAATGACAACTGCAACCAAAAAATAGCCAGGTGTTGTGGTAAGTGACTGTAGTCCCAGCTACTTGGGAGGCTGAGGCAAGAGAATTGCTTAAGCCCAGGAGTTGGAGGTTGCTGTGAGCTCTGATGCCACATCATTCTACCCAGGGCAATAGCTTGAGGCTCTGTCTCAAAAAAAAAAAAAAAGTATGTAAACGTGCTTGGGAATGATACCAACTTCAGGATGGTAGTTACCTCTTGGGAGGGAGGAAGTAAGTTGGGGTTAAGCGCTAAGCTTTGTATCTGTGAAGTTTGATTTTTTTTAAAAAGGAAAAGTGGAGGGTGGCTCCTGTGGCCCAAGGAGTAGGGCACCAGCCCCATATGCCAGAGGTGGCGGGTTGAAACACGGCCCTGGCCAAAAAAAAAACTACAAAAATAAATAAATAAATAAATAAATAAAAGAAAAGCAGGGGCGGTGCCTGTGGCTCAATAGAGTAGGGCACTGGCCCCATATGCCAGAGGTGGTGGGTTCAAATCCAGCCCCAGCCAAAAAAAAAAAAAGCAGAGTGACCAACTCTTCCTTTTAAGTAAATTGTAGTATGCTTTTCTTACTTATATCTTCAATTTTATACCTATTTTAAAATAAAATTTTAAAAATACAAAAAATTAACCAGGTGTTTGTAATTTATATAGGGGCCAAGAAAAAAAAATAGCCAAGTGTTGTGGAAGGTACCTGTCGTCCCAGCTACTTGTGAGGCTGAAGCAGGAGGATTACTTGAACTTAGGAGTTTGAGGTTGCTGTGAGCTAGCCTGGGCAACAGAGTGAGACTGTCTCCAAAAAAAAAGAGACTTAAATGTGCATATAATTTGCTTGTGCACAGAAAGTTGTCTGGAAGGGCACAACAACAAATTGTCAGTGGAGATCATTCTTCCTTTTTGCCTCATACAGATTATATAGTTTTTATAGATTTCATTTGGAGTTCTCACATCCTCAGAGTCCTGGGTTGTAGGCACATCATTTAAGGTTTGTGGGCAGACTGGAGGTGGGAAAGACGGAAGACAGACTAGTGAGAGAGCTTGTTGCATTGATCCAGGTGGGAACAGAATATGGCTGGATTCATGACAGTAGCAGTGGGGATGAAGAGACTAATTCAAGGCCTTTTTTAGAGATAGAATTAATAGGACCTGAGCTTCGTCTGTGGCTCAGTGAGTAGGGGTGCTGGCCCCATATACCAAGAGTGATGGGTTTGAACCCAGCCCCAGCCAAACTGCAACAAAAAATAGCCAGCTTGTTGCGGGCGCCTGTAGTCCCAGCTACTTGGGAGGTTGAGGTAGGAGAATTGCCTAAGCCCAAGAGCTGGAGGTTGCTGTGAGCTGTGACACCATAGTACTCTACAGAGGGTGACAAAGTAAAACTCTGTCTCTAAAAAAAAAAAAAAGAATGGATAGGACCTGACAAGATCCTTTGAGGGCATAGAGGAGAATACATAATTTATTTTCTTTCTATTTTTTAGATTCTTCGTTGAGACACTCTCCTGAAAACAAAAGTCAAATTACAAAAAAAAACAACCCACAAACAGGCAGAAGTTTATTTATTAATACACTGTGTGCCCATCACTCAGGAGAGGCCTTGGTTCAAAAGTATTTCTCTTAAAGCAGTGGCTTAGGGACCTTGCTTAAATAGTATTTTAATATAACCATAAATTTTATATAGTGACAAGACAAACGATAAAGTAGCTCTATTATTTTAAAGGGCAGAAAAATGTAGAATCACCCAGATTCCTCTGGTGCCTGCTGATACCTTCTCTGAGCCTATAAGCTGTCTCTAGTAGAGGATTTATGTCCTGCCATCAGGCAATTAGAGGCTGAAGCAGAGTATTCCCCTGCAATATTTTAGAGATAATTTTTTTTTTTTGAGACAGAGTCTCTTTGTCACCCTTGGTAGAGTGTAGTGGCATCGTAGCTCACAGCAACCTCAGACTCCTGGGCTTAAATGATTCTCTTGCCTCAGCTTCCCAAGTAACTGGAACTGCAGACGCCTGCCACAAGGCTGGCTGGTTTTAGAGATGAGTTCTTGGTCTGGCTCAGAATGGTCTCGAACCACCAGCTCAGGCAATCCACCCACCTCAGCGTCCCAAGTGTTGGGATTACAGGCGTGAGCTACTGTGATCAGCCTAGGAGAAATATTTTTATTTTCTTTAAGTGCAAGAATTGTCCTTCTGGCTTAGCCCTTGTGGCTCAAGTGGCTAAAGTGCCAGCCACATACACCTGAGCTGGTAGGTTCGAATCCAGCCCGGACCGCCAAATAACAATGATGGCTGCAACCAAAAAATAGCCAGGCGGTGTGGCAGGCGCCTGTAATCCCAGCTACTTGGGAGGCGGAGACAGGAGAATCGCTTGAGCCCAGGAATTGGAGGTTGCTGTGAGCTGTAATGCCAGGGCACTCTACCCAGAGTGACAGCTTGAGGCTCTGTCTAAAAAAAAAAAGAATTGTCTTTCTTTGCTTAATTGGGTAGTTGATGTCCTCCTGCATTTCTGGCCCTTCTCTGCCCCCAAAGGGCCACTCCTGGCCACTGCTCCAATGGCTTTACATGAGTGGATGGTTAGTGTTTCTACTTCAGTAACAGAAAACAGGTCACCACTCAAAGAAGTGGGTTCCACACTTTGATAAGCATCAGAACGACCTTGAAGAGCCTGGTAAGAACACTGACCCCTCCCTCCCTTTCTCGTGCATGGGCAGAGGTGGCTATTCAAGAGCTACTGCTACGGGGTTCCAGATGGCAGGCAGAGTGCTAAATCTCTGAAGGAGGGAGACAGATGATTTGCCCCACGGAGTTGTCAGCTCAGGTTAAAGGCCGATCTGTTAGAGGTAAGTCTGTTGGGGCATTTCCTTCTCATTGCAGTGTCTGGGATGCAAATTATAATGCTGAGTTGGCAGCAAGGGAGAGCTCAGGGAGCGGAGCTGAAGACGAGGTCAAGATGAAGATTTCGGAGCTTTTGCCTATAAGACTGTTTTCTGACACAGTTTAGGAGAGCACAAACGTTCCCTCGGAGCCCACATCACAGAAGAAAGCAGGAGTGGACGTGGTTCCTTTTAGTATCGAACATAGCATCCTAGGCGGGAGGGGCGCGTCTTTCGTATTAAAAGGCTCCAGTCTTGCGAAGGCCCCAGCAATTTGGACGCATGAAGTCTAGCATCCAACGCAAAACCACGCACCCAAGCGCGTCTAGGTATCGCAATCGGCCTTCCAGGCTTCTCAGACCGGAAACCGGGGCGCCCTCTTCCGCCACCAGACGGAAATGTCCTTAGACCGGAGGCTGAGGGGCTTCCGGTGGCTCTGCTGGATAACCGGGGCTCACCATGGCGGCCTCCTTAGCCGGGAAGAAGATCGTGTTTGTCACAGGGAACGCCAAAAAGCTGGAGGAGGTGTCGGGAGGCCCTGCGGTGCCGACCGGGTGGCGGCTGGGAATAGAGAGGGGGCTTCCAGCTAGAGGGAGGCACTTGGGCGGAGACGTGGAGGGGGACTTGTGTGCTAGTCTCGGGAAGGATAGGGCGGGACCCCGCTGTGTGGAAGGGCCTGGGGCACCCTGGCGTTAGCGAAAGTATAAGGGCCTGACAGATCTCAGCACTGGGCTTGCGAGGTCAACGGCTGGGGGAGCCAGAGTAAGGGCTGGGGCCCTTAGCTGCTTTCTCAAATATCACTATTGAGCTAGACCCCGTATCGGGGCCTCAATATCTTTCTGGGACTGATCAAGGTGCAGCTGTTGGTCCGGGGGTTGCAAGGGCTAGAAAGGGCGTGGGACTGGGTTCCAAACTGAATATACGCCCCACCACAGTCCAGAAATGTTCCAGCTTCTTTCTGCATCTGTGAAATAGGGGTAAGGTGGGACGTCTGCTTTGCAGCGTTTTAGAGAGAAGTAAAAGAGGGATGGAGCCGGGCGCGGTACTCACGCCTGTGTAATACCAGCATTCTGGGAGTCCGAGGCGGGTGGATAGCTTGAGCTGAGGAGTTCGACACCTGCCTGAGCAACATCAAGACCCCGTCTCTAAAACCTAAAACTAGCCGGGCGTTGTGGCAGGTGCCTATAGTCCCAGCTACTTGGGAGGCTGAAAAAAGAATCGCATGAGCCCAAGAATTTGAGGTTGCTGTGAGCTGTGTCGCCACAGCACGGCACACTACCGAGAGACAAAGTGAGACTGTCTCAAAAAAAAAAGAGGGGGTGGAATCCGAAGTTCTGCTACAGGAACTTTGTAGCTAGTTTAGAGGACTCTCAGGGTTTATAGCACGTCTTTGGCTGCAAGTAACAGAAACACAGGGAGCTTTTATAAGCCACCACGTGTCTTTTGTCGAAATAAGTTGTTATGGTGTCCCACAGGACCTGAGGATTCCCGCACTCTACTGGGGGCTATCCTGTCCTTGCAGGTTTGCTTATTCCTAGACCTATTGGCATTTTCCTGCTTTCTCCCCTGCCGGTGGAGAGGACAGTGAGGCTTCTGCCAGATATCAGCCCCTTTTCTGTCAGCCACAGCCAAGGAGATAAGGTCATGTATCTGATTAGAGAATGATACCCACCGGTTACATTTGAGGCAGACCAGTGAGGTGCAATTCAGAGAGAAACTTCATTTGTCCCTAGCATGTGGGGTTCTGGGATCAGACCAGTCAGGCAGACAGGCAGGGCCATTGTGAACAGAGCCCATGTGGGATGGTGTGCACCAGATCCCAAACCTCTGGCTGAGAACGTTGCCTTCTCACATCTAAAGACATGTAGGCCGGTGCGGTGGCTCACACCTGTAATCCCAGCACTCTGGGAAGCTGAGGTGGGTGGGTTGCTTGAGCTCACCAGTTCCAGACCAGCCTGAGCAAGAGTGAGATGCCCTCTCTAAAAATAGCTGGGTGTTGTGGCAGATGCCTGTAGTACCAGCTACTAGGGAGGCTGAAGCAAGAAGATTACCTAAGCCCAAGAGTTTGAGGTTGCTGTGAGCTCTGATGCCATGGCACTCTACCAAGCGCAACAACATGAGACTGTCTCAAAAAAGAAAAAGAAAGAAAAGTCGCCCGAACTGCTAATACTATTTTGTTTTGTTGTCTTTATTCATAATTGGGTTATTCAATTAAGGGTTAGTAAAAATAAAGAGGTATTTTTTTCCCATCCAAGTTGCAGGCCTTCTAAATTCTGAGTAACCTCGGATAGGGTATTCCAGGCCTAGGAGGACAGATAAGGTTTCTGGGAGCACTGAGAAGGGAAGAGGGTATTCTGGATTGGGGGGGGCGGTTAGCACAAGCCAAGGTCTAAAGTAGAAGGAATAGAGAAGTAAGGTGGAGGGGTCTGGCTTTCTAGGGTGGGACCCTGATAGCTGGGGTGGAGCTCATGGGCCTAACTTGGTAAGCTTTGGGGGACTGGCAGGAGAGTCAGTGATGGGAAAGGTAGATGACAGCTCATGTAGTAATGGTGAATCATTAGTAGATGGTGATAAATGTTCTTTCATTTTGGAACAGGTCATTCAGATTCTAGGAGAAAAGTTTCCATGCACTTTGGTGGCACAGAAAATTGACTGTATGTCTCCATTTTGTTTTATTTTTAAAAGATGGTTCCATTTCTTTGTCTCCCTGTGACTTGAATTTGTGTATCTGTTTTCTCCATAAGTGCCAGAGTACCAGGGAGAGCCAGATGAGATTTCCATACAGAAGTGTCAGGAGGCGGCTCGCCAGGTACCTACCCTGCCTTTGTCCCACATTGACATCTCTTTTTCAGTGGTTCCTGTGGCCTCTGCATGCTGGGGATGGGCAAGAAACAACAGAGTAGGCACAGTTCGTTGTGACTTCTAGAACCTGCTCAGATCCATCCAGTCTGGAGACAGTTAATATTGGCCTTGGAAAACTGCCTTCCTTTCCGAACCCTAACAACATGATGTCTCCCCTAGACCACCACCATACAAAGTCTCTCTGTTTCTTTTTCTTTGTCCCCTTTCCCTCTTCCCCTCCTCCCCCAGTTCTTAGATACATACATTCCAGACCTGTGTTCTCCCAACATGCAAATCTACCCCCACACTCCACACATCTCCATGGAGCTGAGAAGGAGCAGGTTAAGAGTCAGGCTACTTGGGTGTGCTCTCAGCTGTCCCATTGCTGTGCCTGGAGTAAGCTTTACAACCTACCAAAGTTTTTGTGTCCCAATCTCTAAACTGAAGATAAAAGATTAGCTGCTCTTAATTTGAAACTCTGTCTACTGTGCAGATCTCAGCTAGCTATGAACCTGGCCCCAGCCTGGATGACCCGGAATTTTAGGAGGGGGACTGAGCCTAATGCTGGTAGTGGGTCTCAGGGCTGCATGTCCTTGTGCTGCAGGTACAGGGACCTGTACTGGTTGAGGATACCTGTCTGTGCTTCAATGCCCTGGGAGGTCTCCCTGGCCCCTACATGTAAGTTCCCCTTTTGCCCCGCTGCAGGGCCCCAGGCAGGAAACTACCAAAACTGCAAAATGTTGGTTACTCTATAGGTCATGTTGTTCATTATCTTGGCATCAACACCAACATTTCAGTGTCCTGAGGAAAAATTAGATAGGCGAGGGGCAATGCCTTTCTTTTGTAAAGTGTGAGAATGAAATTGTGTAAGTGGAGATGGGAAAGGTGACTCTCCCATTTGAGAAGTACATTTATAGGCAGATCACTTTCAGGAAAGAGAAAATAAGAAGTTGAGATCTAAAAATTGATTTCCTTAAAACTATTCAATGCCCAGGCCAGGCGTAGTGGCTCATGCCTGTAATCCTAGTACTCTGGGAGGCTGAGGCAGGTGGATTGCTTGAGCTCATGAGTTTGAGACCAGTCTCAACAAAAGCGAGACCCTGTTTCTACTAAAAATAGAAAAACTGAGTCAAGAGGATCACTTGAGCCCGAGTTGGAGGTTGCTGTGAGCTATGACACCACGGCATTCTATCCAGGGCAACAGCTTGAAGCTCTGTTTCAAAAATAAATAAACTGTTCAGTCAGCTTGGTGCCTGTGGCTCAAACGGCTAAGGTGCCAGCCACATGCACCTGAGCTGGTGGGTTCGAGTCCAGCCTGGGTCCACCAACCAACAATGACAGTTGCAACCACAAAATGGCTGGGCGTGGGTGTGGCGGGCGCCTGTGGTCCCAGCTACTTGGGAGGCTGAGGCAGGAGGATCGCTTGAGCCCAGGAGTTGGAGGTTGCTATGGGCTGTGATGCCACAGAACTGCCCAGGGCGACAGCTTGAGTCTCTGTCTCAAGGGGGAAAAAAAAAAAAACTATTCAGTGCCCTAAACCCCCTTAGAAAGTTTTTGTGTATTTCTAGGGCATTGAAACCCCAGTTTGAAGACTCCTGCATAGGGCATAATTGCTGTTGCTGGGTTTGGGGTATATCTTTAACTCTTGAGTGACAAATCTGTTTCCAGGGCAATAGGCACCATATATGCTTATGCTTACAGTGCATATTGTTCCACATCCTCACCAGCACTGAGTATTATGACTTTTTACTACTTTGCAAATTGAGGATGTGAAATGCTACCGCATGCAGTTTTTTTTTTTTTTTTAATTGAGACAGAGTCTCACTTTGTGTTTTTTTTTTTAAGACAGAGTCCCATAATGTCGCCCTTGGTAGAGTGCCATGGTGTCACAGCTCACAGCAACCTCAAATTCCTGGGCTCAAGCAATTCTGTTACCTCAGCCTCCCAAGCAGCCAGGACCACAGGCGCCCACCACAACACCCGGCCATTTCTTGTTGCAATTGTCACTGTTGGTTAGCTGGTCCAGGTACGAACCCTCTAACCTCCATGTATGTGGCTGGTGCCGTAACCATTGTGTTACAGGCGCCAAGCCATTTGTGATTTTTTTTTTCGTAGAGACAGAGTTTCACTTTATTGCCCTCGATAGAGTGCTCTGACGTCACAACTCCTAGCAACCTCAAACTCTTGGGCTTAAGCCATTCTCTTGCCTCAGCCTCCCAAGTAGCTGGGACTATAGGTACCCCTACAACACCCGGCTATTTTTTTTTTCTGTTGCAGTTGTCCATGTTTTAGCTGGCCCAGGCCAGGTTAGAACCCACCAGCCTCGGTGTATGTGGCCAGCGCCCTACCCACTGAGCTATGGATGCTGCCCCAGAGTCTTACTTTGTGGCCCTTGATAGAGTGCCCTGGTGTCACAGCTCACAGCAACCTCAAACTCTTGGGCTCAAGTGATTCTCTCGCCTCACCTATAGTAGCTGGGACTATAGGTGCCTGCCACATTGCCCGGCTAGTTTTTTGTTTTAGCAGGCCCGGGCCAGGTCTGAACCTACCAGCCCTGGTGAATGTGGCCAGCACCCTGAGCTATAGGTGCTGAGCCCACATGCAGTTTTAATTTGCATTTTCCTGTATACCAATGCGGTTGAGTCCTTCATTTGTTTATTGATTCTTTGGTGCCTTGCATGTTTGTGGCTATTTCCTTTTTCCTGTTGGATTACTTCTCTTTGTTTTGATTTGAGACATTCCTTTTCATTTCTCAGTGGCTGCCCATGGGGCACATCCCAGGTAAGAAGGTGTAAGAAGATCCATCTGCTCCCAGTGTCTAACTTCCTTGTATTTCTCTTTGCAGAAAGTGGTTTCTTGAGAAGTTAAAGCCTGAAGGTATCATCCTTTTTGTTTTTTCTCTTGGATCTGTTGAGAATAGAATCTGGGGGTAGTCTAGGAAAAGGACCCCAACTAGTAATTGAGTTCTAGCCTCTACTCCACCAACTGGAACCTCAGTTTCCCCATCTATAAATGCCTTTTACAATTGGTTAGTTTTTACAGTTGGTTAGTTTACAGACTGGGCACAGTGGCTCATGACTGTAGTCCCAGCACCCTGGGAGGCAGAGGCATGTGGATCATTTGAGCTCACGAGTTTGAGACCAGCCTGAGCAAGTGTGAAACCCTGTCTCTAAAAATAGCCAGGCATTGTGGTGGGTGCCTGTAGTTTCAGCTACTTGGGAGGCTGAGGCAAGAGGATCACTTAAGTCCAAGAGTTTGAAGTTGCTGTGAGCTATGACACCATGGCACTCTACTTGGGGCAAGAAAGTGAGACTGTCTCAAAAAAAAAAAAAATGCCTTTTACAGTTGGCTAGTTTTGAACGGGACCACGCTGCATTGGCTGATTTTCCGACATACCAAAGCCCAAAGCTGTGTGTCAGTTTGGGTCAGAGGGAGGTATGGATGCACCTTCAGTTTCAAACCTACCCCTGCCTTGGGCTTGGTTCCCTTTCAGAAGTTAGAGTGAAGCTATTTCTGCCTTCTCCACCCCCAGTTGGAGCCTAATATTCCCTGTCACCACCCTTGGTGAGCTTCTGGGGGTGGGGGTACAGGGTACCACAGACGCACTGAATCCTTTCCCACCTGCAGGTCTCTACCAGCTCCTTGCCGGCTTCCAAGACAAGTCAGCCTACGCACTGTGCACATTTGCACTCAGCACTGGGGACCCGAGTGAACCTGTGCGCCTATTTAGGGGCCGGACCATGGTGTGTACCCACCGGATCTCCAATCCCCCATGTGATGCCTGGGGCTCTGCTGCCAGCCATGCCTGGGGTCCTCTGCATGGCAGTGGTGGGAAGGGCATCCTGGGGCCAGAGTTATTTACTGAAGGCCTGGCTGAGAGGCTCCCCTGTACAATGCGATTAGAAGTGCTGTCAATCCCCAAGCCTGTTTGACCCTGGGGCTGGTGATTCAGGGAAATACTTGGCTAACAGTTAGCTAGTGAGGCCTGATGGACCCAGACTGCAAACTGAAGGTGACAACTCCCAAAGCTACTCTGTAGCCTAGACTTCTCCAACCTCCATTCTCCTTATCCACAGCCTTTCTAGCTTATTGTGTTCATATAGAGTCTTAATCCTTTGCCCAGCGGCATTCATTCTCCCATTGCCATTCAACACCTCACACTGCCTGTCAGATCCTCAAGTCCAGCTGCTTCTTCCAGGGCCCAGACCAGGGTTCTCCAACTTTTTAAACAGGGGGCCAGTTCACTGTCCCTCAGACCGTTTGAGGGCTGGACTATAGTTAAAAAAAAAAACTATGAACAAATTCCTATGCACACTGCACATATCTTATTTTGAAGTAAAAAAACAAAACGGGCGGTGCCTGTGGCTCAAAGGAGTAGGGCGCCAGTCCCATATCAGAGGAGGTGGGTTCAAACCCAGCCCCAGCCAAAAACTGCAAAAAAAAAAAAAAACAGGAACAAATACAATTATTTAAAATGAAAAAAAAAAAAAAAAAAGATCTAACTTAAGGAAAAAAAAAAGGCCCGACTAACTGCAAAATAAATAAAAAGGAAATAGACCTCCTAACTTAAAAAAAAAAAAAAAAATCCTAGCAGTGCCTGTGGCTCAGTGAGTAGGGCACCGGCCCCATATAGCAAGGGTGGCGGGTTCAAACCCAACCCTGGCCAAATTGCAACAAAAAATAGCTGGGCACTGTGGCGGGTGCCTATAGTCCCAGCTTCTTGGGAGGCTGAGGCAAGAGAATCGTCTAAGCCCAGTAGTCAGAGGTTGCTGTGAGCTGTGTGATGCCACAGTACTCTACCTAGGGCTACAAAGTGAGACTCTGTCTCTACCAAAAAATAAATAAATAAATCCTAACTTGTTCTTACCTAGGTCCTCAGGTAGCAGCAGGTTCTGCACAGGCAAGCTTGTGACTCCTCCGATCACGAGTCTCAGTCTCACCCGAGACTGAGGAAGAGGAGTTGAGAGACAGAGAGAAGGAGGGGAGTCAGAGAGTGCCGGGCACATTCCACACATGTGCACTGTGGCCCAGACAGTCGGCTGCTAAGCAGGATAGGCACCGGAGGCAAAACACCTGGCAGCCAGATAAATGTGGCCTGCGGGCCATAGTTGGAGGACCCCTGGTCCAGACCACTCTCCCGGCTGGCCTGCTCCCCTTGTGGCAGGATTATGCCTTGTGGTACATCACTCCTGCTCAGGGTATAATCCAGAGGTGCCATGGGAGCCTGTCCATAGCTGTTTTATCTAACTCTCTGGTTAAAATTTTGGTGATGATGATAGTGGTGATAAAAAACATAACATTTACCATCTTAACCGCCCCTCATCTCCTCAAATTCCTTTTTAACCATCTTAACATTTTTTTAAGTGTACAATAGTGTTAATTATATGCTTGTTTTTGTACAACAGATCTCTAGAACTTTTATTTTGTAAAATTGACTATATCCTTTGAAAAACTCCATTTTCGGGCGGCACCTGTGGCTCAAAGGATGAGGGCACCAGTCCCATATGCTGGAGGTAGCGGGTTCAAACCCAGCCCCAGCTAAAAAAAAAAAAAAAGAAAAACTCCCTTTTCCCCTGGCAACCACCATTCTACTAAACTGTTTTTAAGAATTTGACTGTTGGTGGGGTGTGTTGGCTTATGCCTCTAATCCTAGCACTTTGGGAGGCTGAGACAGGTGAATTGCTTGAGCAAGAGTGAGACCCCCATCTCTAAAAAAAACTACCCAGGTATTGTGCCAGACACCTGTAGTCCCAGCTACCTGGGAGGCTGCGACAGGAGGATCTCTTGAGCACAAGAGTTTGAGGTTGCTATGAGCTGCGATGCCATGGTACTCTACCAAGGGCATCAAAGTGAGACTGTCTCAAAAAAAATAAGAAATTATTGCTGTGATGCCTATGTTGAGACGTCCATTAAATGAGAGCAAGACCAGGCTTGCTGTGGCCCTAGTCCTAATAACACTGCCTGGCCCACTGTGGTGGTCAAAAAACACTTATTGCATGGGTGAGGTTCAGAGTTGTTTGGTTATTGGCCTTGGTCATCTTGGTCACACAGTTCCCCACAGTGGAAAGAGAATTTGCCTTTCAGGCGAATGACTTGGCATTTATGTGGCTAATCCCCATTATCCACTACCTCCCTATGGTTTTCCAGTGAGTTCTTTTTTTTTTTTTTCTTTTACTTTGATGGCAACATGACATTTCATGTCACTGGATTACAGTTTGTTCTCTTTACAGCATTTCATTTTGGAGTTTACCTATTAAACAGCTAGTGCTTACTGAGCTCATTTACGTGTTGGCCACGGGATGAGTACTTCCTATTATGGTATCTCGCTTCATTGTTAGAACCTCTCTGTATTTTTTTTTTCTTTTTTTTTCAGTTTTTTGGCCGGGGCTGGGTTTGAACCCACCACCTCCGGCACATGGGGCTGGCGCCCCACTCCTTTGAGCCACAGGTGCTCCCCAGAACCTCTCTGTATTTTGAGCAATATTGTAACAGTAGCAGGCATGGGGCTTGCCTGCAAAGTCCAGAGCTCTTAACTTGCCATTAGGAGGAAATGCTTTTTGTCCATTTTTCAAAGCTGACTCATTTTTCTTCAGTGAAGTCACAGTTTATCCAAGGTGTAGAGAGGAAAAGTGGCCCCAGAGATATTGGTAGACAGATCAAGTACATAGTTCCTCCCTGTGAGGGGACAGCTGCCCCATGGCATTTTATTTATGACTTAGCAAACATTTGCAGGTACGGTAGACCCCTTGAAACTACATCTTGAGTAAATAGGGTTTCATCAAGTTCATAAACTAACCAAACTAAGACTGGCTGCTACCCTCTTAGTCCATCCCCTCTATCCCTGGTTACATACCTGTCCTCCTCTTTCCTATGGCAGGGCCAGATTGTGATGCCACGAGGCTGCCGGGACTTTGGCTGGGACCCCTGCTTTCAGCCTGATGGATACAAGCAGACGTGAGGAGCCCCTGTTTCTTCCCTGGGATGTGGGGTCAGGATAGCTGTGGTCTGGGTTGGGTGGCAGCCCTGCCTAAGGGCAGGGTCTGAGGGTGCTGTTCCAGCTGAAGGCAGCTCTGCTGGGGTAGACCACAAGGAGTCTCAGTGGCCCAGTGTAGAGGCAGCTGGGCAGAGCTGGGAGTGTGGGGCTCTTGGGTGCCAGCTTACCCCAGATCAGCTATGTGACCAGTAGCTTCCCCTCCCTTGCCTTGGCTTATTCATACAGAAACTTGACAATTTTGTAGGATGATTTTCTGACTGTGCCATCTAGGGGGGAAATGTTAGCACTTTTGCATCCTCTGGTGGGTACCACATTAAGCCTTCAAGTACCAGATGTGAGTATTTCCCACTAATACTCCCTTATTTACATGGGACATTACTGGAATCAGGCTTCCCAAGCTGGGGGGTCCCTTAGGGAATGTGGTCCCTAAACTCATAGTAGCCAAGCAAGGCTGAGGACATTGTGAAAAAGCATTGTCCAAGATGGCTCAGGGCCAATAGCATAGTGGTTATGGTGCCAGCCACATACACCGAGGCTAGCGGGTTCGAACCCAGTCTGGGCCAGCTAAACAACAATGACATCTGCAACAAAAAATAGCTGGGCATTGTGGCGGGTGTCTGTAGTCTCAGCTACTTGGGAGGCTGAGGCAAGAGAATCACTTAAGCCCAAAAGTTGGAGGTTGCTGTGAGCTATGATGCCATGGCACTCTACCAAGAGCGACATAGTGAAATTCTGTCTCAAAAAACAAACAAACAAACAAAAAAGCATTACCCAAGAAGCTTTTTGGTGACAGAAATGTTTTCTATCTGTGCTGTCCAGTTGTGTGGCCACTAGCCATATATATGCCTTTGGAGTACTTGAAATGGGGTTAGGCTGAGGGACTAAATTTATTTTATTATTTTTTTTAATTTTTATTTATTTATTTATTTTTGAGACAGTGTCTTAAACTGTGGCCCTGGGTAGAGTGCTGTGGCATCACAGCTCACAGCAACCTCAAACTCTTGGGCTTAAGTGATTCTCTTGCCTCAGACTCCCAAGTAGCTGAGACTACATGTATCCACCACAACTCCTGGCTATTTTTTGTTTGTAGTTGTCACTGTTGTTTGGCAGGGCCAGGCTGGATTCGAACCTGCAAGCTCTAGTTTATGTGGCTGGTGCCCTAGCCGCTGAGCTACAGGTACAGAGCCAACTAAATTTATTTTTATTCAGTTGTGGTTAATTTAAATAGCCACAGGAGGCCAGTGGCTACCGTATTGGACAGTGCAAGTCTGAAGGCCACAGGTGGGTGTGAGATTTTCATGTCATCAGAGTCCTGGCACGGAGGATGGGCCCCTGCCCCCAGCACATTAGAGGGAATTGCTGTATTTGCTTTGTCAGGCCCCAGTGCTTCCTGTCAACAGATGACAAAGCTGATCAAACATGCAGTTCATCCCCTCTCCCCAGCTTCCCTAGGGACTTTTGGGCACATGAAAGCAAGTTTAATATCCCTCCATACTATTTGATATGGGTTCTACCTACAGGGAAATTTAATGCTCTGATTTTATTTTTAAAAAGTAACTGGCTGACAGGAGCTGGTGTTCCCTATTCCCCTTTCCCAGGAGCTCTGTGAGCTTCAGGCTTCCCAGGTGGGATGGTGTAGAGTGGGGGTACACTTTCTCCCTGAATCTGAGATCCCTCTTCTCTGAGCTGCAATTGTCATCCCTTAGGTACGCAGAGATGCCCAAGGCTGAGAAGAACGCCATCTCCCATCGCTTCCGGGCCCTACTCGAGCTGCAGGAGTACTTTGGCAGCTTGACTTCCTCTGAGGCTGGGGGAGGCTACCTGGACAAGGGATTTGGGGACGGCTAGCCTGAGACCTCCCCCATCAGACAGGCACCCCTCAAGTACTTACTTCAGGTTTTCCCCTTCCCGAGGGTGTCAAGGCAGCCTCACCAGCCCTGTCTGAAGGAGCAGCTGGCTCTGCTTAGAGGAAGTTGATACCATCCTCTTGCCCTCAAGGATTCAATGATCTCCCTACAGCTTCCAGGCCTGAGAACCTGAAGAGAGCTTGGGTGTTAAAACTGGCCTGGCAGGATTGAGGGTTTGGGGAATAACCATATAGTCTTAGATGTTTTTAAAGTGAAGCAAATAAAACTTCCGAATGGCTCATGTTTCTAAAATAAAGCAGTTATGTCTGTTTTGAACCCTTCCCTAGGCAGGTTCCTGTCTCCTAAGTCCCCTTGGTGGGTGCCAGAAGCTTTAGGGAGGTGGAGGGCGGGTGGAGCGCAAGGGCAGCACTGAGTGGAAGGTGACATCGTGAGCTGAAGTATCGCATCTCCACCTGTGTTCTTTTTTTTTTTTTTTTTTTTTTGGTTGCAGCCATCATTGTTGTTTGGCGGGCCCAGGCTGGATTCGAACCCGCCAGCTCAGGTGTACGTGGCTGGCGCCTTAGCCCGTTGAGCCACAGGCACCGAGCCACCACCTGTGTTCTTACCTCATTCTTTAAGTCATAGATCCAGCCATGGAGGGATGCCTATGTTTAACTGCCTTACATATTCAGGAAGTTAAAATGTTGCTTTATGATTAATGCCAATTTTTTATTTTTATTTATTTTTCTTGTTATTGCAATTTGGCCGGGGCCAAGTTTGAACCCACCACCCTCAGTATATGGGGCCAGCGCCCTACTCCGTGAGCCACAGGTGCCACCCCAATGCCAAGTTTTTTAAATAGGATCTCACTGTGTTGCCCAGGCTGGGTCTCCTGTGTTTAAATGATCCTCTCATCTCAGCCTCCAAATTACAGGCACATGCCACCCCACCAGGCTAATTATTATTATTTTTTGGAGATAGGGTCTCACTATACTGCCCAGGCTAGCCATGAACTCTTATCCTCAGCGATCCCCCTGCCTCAGCTTCCCACAGTGCTGGGATTATAAGCATGAGCCACTACCTTGCCCCAGGTTCTTCTTTTTTCTTTGTTTTAGAGACAGAGTCTCACTTTATCACCCTCGGTGGAGTGCCGTGGCATCACACAGCTCACAGCAACCTCCAACCTCTGGGCTTAGGTGATTCTCTTGCCTCAGCCTCCCGAGTAGCTGGGACTACAGGCGCCTGCCACAATGCCCAACTATTTTTCTGCTTTTGCAGTTTGGCTGAGGCCGGATTTGAACCTGCCACCTTTGGTATATGGGGCCAGTGCCCTACTCGAAGAGCCACAGGCACCACCCAAAGATTTACCCCCTTTTTTTTTTTTTTTTGAGACAGAGTCTCAAGCTATTTCTCTTGGTAGAGTGCCCCATGGCGTCTGCCTGGCTATTTTTTGATGCAGTTTGGCCGGGGCCGAGTTTGAACCCGCCATCCTCAGTATATGGGTTTGGCACCCTACTCGCTGAGCCATAGGCGCACCCCTCAAGTTCATTTTTATGGTGGGAAAGGAGATGGAATCCTTAACCCTAGCCGGGTTGACATACTACAGTTCAGTCTGGAGATTAAAGCCCCTCAGGAGGTCTGGCTCAGCTGCCCCAGTTCCTTGCTGTGATTGGTGAGGTTGTTCCCTGGGAGGGATTTTGGGGACCCACATAGCTCCCTTGTGTTTCCTGCAGGTGATTCTCTAGTAAGGAGGTCAGGTAGGAAGCAGGTGGGGCTGGGGTCTCTCAGCCTAGAGGGTCACCCCCAGGCTTCCTTCTGTGCTCACCAGAAGCTCTAGAGAGTTCCCTGCAGTCCCCATCAGTCTTGGCAAGTTGGTCCACGGTCTGGATTAAACAGTTCAACATTTCTGAAAACTTTTTTCCCATAAACTCAGGCAGTATATGTGGGTGAGGACAGAACATCCTTTTATTTCTCACTTTGTCACCCTTGGTAGAATACAGTGGCATCTTAGCTCCCAGCAACCTCAAACTCCTGTGCTTAAGCAATTCTCTTGCCTCAGCCTCCCAAGTAGCTGGGACTACAGGCACCCACCACAATGCCTGGCTATTTTTAGAGACAAAGTCTGGTTCTGGCTTAGGCAATCCACCTGCCTTGGCCTCCCAAGTTGTGGGATTACAGGCGTAATTACACCTGGCCTTCTGTCCCCATTTTTGACTTTAGCTACTGCAATACTATGAAATATACTGGGGGTGCCCAATATATATATATACACATTTTAAGAGATCTTGTTGGAACTAAATCATTCCCCAAAAGTGTGCAAATTGCAAGTAAAATGGATATGTGTAGGATGTCTAGGTACACTTAAACAATAACAGTACTTTCAACTTTGGAAAGTAACACATAGGTAACATCACTTTTTCTTTTTTTTTTTTTTTTTGAGACAGCGTCTCATTATGTTGCCCTTGGTAGAGTGCTGTGGTGTAACAGCTCACAGCAACTTCAAACACCTGGATTTAAGTGATTCTCTTGCCTCAGCCTCCCAAGTAGCTGTTACTACAGGTGCCTGCCACAATGCATGCATGGCTATTTTTTGTTGTAGTTGTCATTTTTGTTTAGCTGGCCCCAGCCTGGTTTGAACCCGCCAGCCTTGGTGTATGTGGCCAGCACCATAACCACTGTGCTACAGGGGCCCAGCCAATAGGTAACATCACTTAAAATGTGTATATATATATTTTGGCACCCTCTGTGTATTTGGTCTTTTTTTTGTTTGTTTGTTTTTGAGACAGAGTCTCACTATGTCGCCCTGGGTAGAGTGCTCTGGCATCACAGCTCATAGTGAAAGAACCAAGCTGACTCCATTTTGTTAAACCTAACTCATTTTGTTCCACAGCCTTTCATTAATTCTACCTTGTCCCACAGCCTTCGATTTGCAGCTGCACATCAAAGGTTAATTTATGGCTGCATACCAAAGAGTCAATTTACAGCCGAATACCAAAGGTGATAGGCAACCTGCTTCCTCCCCCACCCCTGGCTCCAGTATGTCCGCCCC
>CAUYRH010043598.1:0-20508 GCA_963574655.1 Perodicticus potto | reverse complement strand
AGAGAATAGCAAGTCATCCCAATTGCAGCTTAAAGGCTGGGAGAAAAATTTGGTAACCGGCTGTCCAGACACCCCCTGTATAGTTATGGATTTGGGAGATAAAAGACCAGCGTTAGAGAGAAGTACAGAAAAGGTTGCTCCGGTGTCCAAAAGAAATTTTCTCTCCTGGTGCTCCGCTATAAGGCAAACCTGGGCCTCTTGAGGGGTGATGACACAAGCTGGAGCCATGAGAATTTGCCCCAGGCACCCTCAGTCCAGTTTGGGCTCCGATGCAAAGCTTACTTTCTTAACCACTATATTATAAAACACGGACTAGGAGATTTCTTTTTCTTTCTTTCTTTCTTTTTTTTTTTTTGAGACAGAGTCTCACTTTATCGCCCTTGGTAGAGTGCTGTGGCGTCATAGCTCATAGCAACAACCAACTCCCGGATTTAGGCAGTTCTCTTGCCTCAACCTTCCGAGTAGCTGGAACTATAGGTGCCCGCCACGACACCTGGCTACCTTTTTGTTGCAATTTGACCAGAATCAGGTTCAAACCTGGTACCCTGCGTATATGGGGCCTGCCCCCTACCCACTGAGTCACACATGCTGTCCAACTAGAAGATTTCTATACATTACACCTGAAATCATGTCAAAGTTACAGCTTAAAAGTATACTAGCTTCCTCAGAAGGGAATTCTGGTTGTATTTTAATCTACTCACTAAGTTTAGTGAGTAAGAGTTTCTCCATTGAACCACTAAGTGTTAGATAGTTACCGTATTTCTCAAAAGCTCTGAATTTCATGTCTGTGCACTCAGGAAAGAGCAGAGCTACAAAAACATTTCGTTTACATTCCCAAACCTCCAATCAAGATATAATTTTTTTTTTGGCAGTTTAACTATGAGAAGTGAAGCTTGAATAAACATACATTTTAGGCTGTTGTAAATATTCTTAATTAAGAAGTTTGGCCAGGTGTGGTAGATCACATCTATAATCCTAGTACTCTGGGAGGCCAAGGAGAGTGAAGTGCTTGAGCTCAGGAGTGTGAGACCAGTCTGAGCAAGAGCCAAACTCCGTCTCTAAAATATAGTCAGGCATTGTGTTGAGCACCTGTAGTCCCAGCTACTTAGGAGGCTGAGGCAAGAGGATCACTTGAGCCCAAGAGTTTGAGGTTGCTGTGAGCTACCATGCCACAGCACTCTACCAAGGGTGACAAAGTGAGACTCTGTCTCAAAAAAAAAAAAAAAGTTTGAACATAAGCATAGAAAAAGCAAATAATAAATATTATCATTTTTCATTGTTTTTTCTGCAAGTGTTTATCTTAAAATATGTAATTTGTGTTTAACCAGAAGCACACAAGTTTACAGGCTTTTATTACATTTTTAACATGTTTTGAATTATGGTTAAGAAATAAATATAATTTCTGGGTTCTTCCATACTTCCTTTCATAACCTCTCATTAAGTTATTTCACATGTCACAAAGTTTAATTTAATATTGCTAGTTTTGTTTAATAGATTAAAAAGGAATTCCATTGCTTTTAAAATAAATTATGCTGCAAATAATAAAAATGCTAATAGGAAATATAGTCCATAACACTAAAGCTAAATTTCTTGAGGCTACTGAAGGTCCCTTGTTATTATCATTATAAGCAATCTTAAACTACAACTGACCAATTGATAAAATGAGTTTACTGACCCAGGGAAATGTATTCATGTGTGTGTGAGCGTGTGTGCTGAAGAAGGCAAAGAGACTCCCCCTTTTGTGGTCTTGCTTCTTCTCATCCCATGATCATACGAACTTTTCTTTGTTCTCTAGTTCAGAATCTTGGCGCTTGACTGTCCCGGTGAGTTAACTTCCTTTTTTGCAACATAGAGTGCAAACAGGATACTGGCGCTGGGGGTATTTGCTGGGCGCAAATCTCTCAGAGGTACTTATCCTCTCCAGATCAAGAAGATGAGGGAAGATTGCTCATATTACCTGGAGAAAGGTGAGCTCCTGAGAGCCTAAGATGTGTCTTACGTTTGTATTTTCTCCTAAAAAACTATTATATAGCATTGTTCGGTAGAAGAGAAATAGGGGTATCATTGTAGACTACATCAGATACATTATAGTTATCTGATAGATGCATGTAAACTGATCCAGGAAAAATAAGAAAAACATTTCCAATTTTAAACAACCAATATAGAAATTATCTTTGGGAAGATAACCCTTTTCCAGATTGAGGGCTGCTGATCTGACAGTTTCCATCTATACTTGGTGAATGTTTGTGGCCTTATTATTTCTTCACTTTGTCGCCCAGGTCAGGTTTAGAAATAGGAATGATGAATTAAATTCATAAACAAACGATATGAAATTAAATAGCATACTTCTCTAAGCTGAGTTTCATCTTGTGTATTCTGCCTTTACGTTGAATTTGCAAAAAAGGTGTGAGCTGTTCAAAGAGTGGAAGAAAAAGATGATGAAAGGAAGGAAGTAAAGAAGAAAAAAGGAAAGAAGGAAGGAAAGACATGACCTAATAATGGCTTCCACCCTATCCAGACTTGTTTCTGTGCCTTTGTTTTTATCATTATTGAAAGCAGTAAATTCAACAATATGGAATGTAACGCGTTCATTCTCCTATTCACTCAACACAGAACTTCACTGTGCCTATTTTTCTTTTAAAATATGACTAAGTAGCCTGCAGAGGGTGCACTTTCCTCATTTTTTGTCCTTCCAACTATTTAAGACTAAAAGAGGAAAAGATGTTTTCTAAGATTAAAAGTGGCTGTCCAATGTGAAGAGGGGAAGAAGGGTCAACATCTCTTCCTTTCACCAAATGTTATGAAATGAAATATGTAAGAGGCGTGTAGAATGCAGTCTCTAGTCGCTTCTTAGTTAATAGGAAATTCAATTTTGGTGACTGACTCTCTTTATGTGGAATTAGGATCAACAAGCCTCCCTCATGAACTGTTGCTTTTACAGCTTGTTACATCTCTGAAGCTTCCTTTTTTTCTCACTCTTTGTGCGTGTGTGTGTGTGTGTTTGTGGTTTTCCCCTTTTTCTATACCAGCACTATCCAATAGAAATATAACAATACAAGCTGCATATGTATATAAAATTTTTAGTAGTCTCATTAAAAAAGTAAAAATAAATAGATTAAATTTAGATATGTTTTATTTACTCTAACTTGCCTAATCTTTGTATAAATTGAAGTAAATCAATGTATAACCAATATAAAAATGTTAATAAATATTTTATATTCTTTTGGAGGGCACCAAATCTTTGAAATTTGGTGTGAATTTTATACTTGCAGCACATCTCAACTTGGACTGGCCATGATTTCAAGCTCTCAATACCCACATACAACTAGTGGGTACTATATTAGACAGCACATCTCCACACTTTCTTTTTTTCTTTCCCAATTTCCTCATCCCTAGTAGAAAACAGTGTATTACAAAATGGTGCTGTGGGGTGGCAGCCGTGGCTCAAGTAGTAGGGCACCGGCCCCATATGCGGGAGGTGGTGGGTTCAAACCCGGCCCCGGCCAAAAACACTGCAAACAAACAAACAAACAAAAAGCAAAAACACTGCAAACAAACAAACAAACAAAAGCAAAACAAAACAAAAAACAAAAAACCCCAACATGGTGCTGCATACTCAGGAACCCTTGATGTCTTGTCACCCACCAATTTGAAGCATGCAGGAAGCATGAGAAATCACCTGTATTTCTTCTGAGAGTTTGCCATCTACCAGTTTGGAGATTTTATATTTTTTAATATATATTTTTAAGAATATAAAAGTATAAATTTATTTTATATTAGAGAGAGGGAAAGGAGCAGAAAGCGGGGAGTGATAGTTCTAAGATTTAAAAAATAGAATGTAAATAATATTATTAACTGGTCAATTTTTAAGTGGCTCTAATTCCCTCCATCACAATATAAGGTATAGATTTTAATTAAAAACCTTTAATTTTATTTTCCTGCGTGTCCATTTCCAAATACACAATAGTAAGTGCCATCTTCTGAGTACTTCCTCTGTGCCAGCGACTGTGCTAATTGTTTATGAATATAATTCCATCTCGTGTTCATGATAGTCCTTCGAGTTGGGTGCTGTTATTATCACCTGTGTTTTAAAGATGGAGAAACTGAGGATGGAGTGGGTTAGGGGAGTTGATCAACATGAACCTGCTAGAGTGTTGCAGAGCTGGGATCACCAGCTGGACCTGAATGACTTCAAATCCTGTCTAAGTGATTCTATGCACAGTGTCTCCCACATAGTGGGCATATGTATACTAACCACACATTTAAGATGTTGGTAAAAAGCAGAATTCTAGAAGTGGCAGAAATTCTAGAGTTCTTATAATCAGCTCTCCATTTCACAGGAAAAAAACAAAACCTAACTGGCGGTGGAGAGTAGTTTCTGTGTTGAACGTTCAGAACTAGCATCCAAGCTTCTGACTCCAGGTCCAGTGACCTTTCTCCTGATTAGACAAGGTTCTAGATTTAAACTCTAGTTTATAGGACCATTAACAACCTTCTCTAAAGAGGAGGCAAGTAGTTTCAAGTTCTTCTCAAGAAAAAAAGAATTGACATCAGTATGGTTGATGTGGGGTCATTTGTCTCATCATGACTTTGATTTGGCCTTGATCTTTATTTAGCATTTCAGTTTTATGCTCTGCAACAAGTTTGGCCATGTTGGAGGACCATCCAAAGGTCAGCTAGTTGGCTGCTGGTGATTGGATGCCCATAAGCCAAAGTCTATTACTGTGCTGGTGGAAATCCCCCGCTCACCTCTGGATGAGTATCCATCCACTTTCTGGAAGTCGCAGGCTCTGAGGGCTTTTTAACCACTGCTTCATAGGAGCCTAAGGCTGGTTGGGCAGCACTTCATTCTGCGGGGGCCTGGGTCACAGCAGGATAATGGTTCCATGTGTTTTGAGTGCCCTCTTTCTCTTTTGTTCAACTAACATCCTAGGATTCTGATTTCACTTTCTCCACTTTCACCACTAGGAGGTGTGGTTTAGAGGAGAAAGACTATTCTTGAATTTGTTTAATTGTGCTATTTTTTTTTTTCTTTTTGGGACAGAGTCTCACTATGCTGCTCTCAATAGAGTGCTGTGGCGTCATAGCTCACAGCAACCTCAAACTCTTGGGCTTAAGCGATTCACTTGCCTCAGCCTCCCAAGTAGCTGGGACTACAGGCACCTGTCATAATGCCTGGCTATTTTTTGGTTGCAGTTGTCATTGTTGTTTAGCAGGCCCAGGGCCGTGCTGGAACCCGCCAGCTTTGGTGTATGTGGCCAGCGCCCTACCCACTGAGCTTTGGGTGGCAAGCCTAATTGTGCTATTTTTTTACTTCTCTGATTTGAGTACAAATATTCCTGTCATTTCTGAACAAAGTTCACCATGACTGTCACAGACTTTTATTTCTAAATAAGAGCTCATATGGTAACTCATACCAACATCCATGGAAAGGCTTACCCTACTCTTCGACACACAACACATTTTTCATATTGAGCAATCTGCTTAAGAATTCGTACAACTTTTACTTTAACTTCTCAGCTAATAATGAATTTGTTTCAAGTGGAATGATATTGTTAAGGGCTAGAAATATCCACTCCACAACTCATTTAATAAGATAATTCTCTTAAGCTACAGAAAAGAAAGACCGGGTTTGCATTTCAGCTCTGCCACTTAGCAGTGACCTTGGTCACATCAAGTCACCTGAATGAATCTCCATTTCCTTATCACAAATATGAGAATGACAATTGTTCCCTTGTTGGATTACCATGAGGAATAAATGACCTATACATGAAAGTGCTTTATAAACTGAACTATTCAAATGTTAGTGTATGTCACATTGTCCTGTATCTGTGGGCACATAAGTGCATATGTTAGTTTTTGCATACTTGTATATCATAACTTAGGCTTGGACCAGGCTAGGCCATAACTATTTCCCTGGGGCAATTTTGTTCATCTAGGGGATGTTAGGCAATAGTTGGAGATATTTTTGGGGAGTCACAACTGTGATACTGGAGTCTAGTAAGTAGAGATGAGGGATTTGTCCAAACATCCCACAACACGCAGGTCACAGAATTATCTGGCTCCAGTGTCAAGAGTGCTGAGCTTGAGGAACCCCACTGCAGAGTGGTGGGTTCCCAACGTTAGCATGTGTCAGTGTCACCTGGGGAGATGGTTGAAACATACGTTGCTAGACCCCATCCCTCCCCCACATTTTCTGATTCAGGATGAGCCCCAATAATCTGAATTCTTAAGAAGTTCCCTGGTGATTCTGACACAGCTGGTTCAGGCACTACACTGTGAGAATCATCACTAGACACAAATGCATCAATATGCATTGGTTGGTTTGATAGACTGCTGGGCTTAGCCAACTAAGAAAAGTAGTATCTTGTTAAATGATGCCACTTTGCATCAGCCAGGGGAGGAGTGTGGCTCTTGGCCACAGTCCTTTGTGGTATCTGTGTATGATTATAAATAATGACAAGGCTTTGACAGACAGGCCACATAGAAGGAACCTGCTCTCCCCGCACCAGACCTGTGCATCACCAGTGCATTACAGTTTACTGAAGGGAGTCGTGTTCAAGGACTCAGGTCTCCCCTCCCCGCATGCATATGTGCATAGTGCTGTGTTTCTAGCCCAGGGCATCCATCCAAAGACCTCTTTATGGGGGCATGGGTGAAGGCATTTTTCTCCACTTTGACTTTGACTCAGTACCTTTGTACTCCTAGCCCTTTTCCCTCTCCCAGCCGTGAGGTTACAACTGGGCAGGAGCCTGTTTTGGAGGGCTCATTTTGCTTGTGTGTGCTGCATGTCGCCTGATCCTCACACAGTCCTGTTCTGTGGGATGAATGGACCATGGGGGAGCCAGAGCCACACTCTTTTATCTCTTGCTTGCACTGTCTTAGTAAGTGATTAAAGGTCTGACAGTTACTCTCAGTTTGACTCATTGTCCTCATCAACCGCCTCAACACTTGATCGCTCAAAAGCTGGTATTAAGCATTTTCCTTCTCCTACAGCAGTGATTTTCAACCAGTATAGCATGGCACACTTGTGTGCCATGAGTGGATCTTAGGTGTGCTGCAAAAATTTTTAAAGATCATTAGTTAAATTATCTTCTAAAGAAGTTCAAAGCACAGTATTCTTTTTCTCACACTTTTTTTGATCAACATAATTTAAGGGTACCACAAAAGTTTAACTATAGGTTCAAATGTGCCATGAGATAAAAAAGGTTGGCCCACAGTCTGTGGGCCAGAAAAACACTGGCCCACAGTCTCCTAACTCATACGTATGCCGTGAAGACACATCGTATGGAATAAGGGCACATCTGTGTGACTGACTACTCCAGAGCAGTGGTTGAGAACTGTACTGGCATTACCTGGGGATCCAGTTGAAATGTGGTTTCTAACTCCATATGTCCAGCATGGGGTTTGAACTTCTGCATTTCTGCACTTGATCTTAGCCAAAAGGCCAAGAAGAGATGAAATTCTACATTTCTATAAAGCTCCTGGGGTGATGTTGATTCAGCTGGTCCAAGAACCACACTTTGAGTAACAAGGCTAAAGTTTCAAGGAACTACCAATTTCATTAAGAGAATTAGAATTCATATACAGAGACTCACAAAACAATTAGAGCAATGCCACTTGATAATATCAGCTGTTTATAAGTAAAAACAAGTAAGGTGTTTAGAATAGTGGTACCTAACCCTGGCTGCATGTGAGGAGTTTGTGTGTTTTTTTCATTGTGGAAAAATATTTTTGGAAGCAGGTGTTTATCATGTGAAGTAGGCTGGATTAGGAGTCGAAAGTCACACTTCCAGCTTAGACATTGGAATTCTAAACTGTGAGATAGCAGAGAATTTAATGTCTACCAGCTTGATTTTGTTATAAAGTGAACTTGAAAATGTCTACCATGCTTTGAAAATACTTTGCCAATGTGCATTTGTTGTCAGTTTCAAATGAGAAAGTACAGAAGAAAATACTACTCATGTATCTGTTCATTAAAAAATATTCATTAGATTCCTATAGTTAAATTTTCGCAGCACACTTAAATTGTGTTGATCAATAGGCCAAATACTATTATAGGTGCAGGACACATCAGTGAGCAAGAAAGATGTTGTTCCCGGATCTCACAAAACTTGAGAGTCTAGTGGTGAAGACAGCATTAAAGAGGCAATAATAATGAGTAGGGTGGGGTGGATGACAGGGGAAGCACAGGATCTCGGGGTGGGGGTGGGGTTTATAGCAGGTGAATGACCTTAATCTACAAGTTGGGTAGGGCCTCCTTAAGAAAGCAATGTTTAATCTGGGAGCTGAAGGCAGTGGCTCCAGGCAGAAAGATGAAGGCCCAGTGATTAAAGAGTACAGTGACCAGAGTGTGTTTGTGTCCAGCTAAGCATAGAGAGTGAGGGGGAGAATGGCCCTCTACAAGGCTAGAAAGATACCATATAAAACGGGATACATTTGACTTCAAGGCACAGTAGCCTACTCATCGGAGCTTAGTATAAAAGGAAAATTGTTGACTTCCCAGCTGGAAAGTCCACTGGGTGGACTTGGCCTGAGGCAGAGAAATGGAATCAGCAGGTCTGTCTCTTTGCTTTCTTCCTCTCCTTTGTGTCCCTCTAGGTGCTGCTACTGTTTCCCCCTCTTCAGGAGAGCTTCCTCCACATAGCTGGAAAGTGATGGGGTATGACTACAGGCAGCTCGAGGTTTACGGCATCCCAGTAGCTACTGCAAAGAAAAGAGAGGTCTTGCCCAGGTGCAGTGGGTGCAGCACTCTGGGAGGCTGAGGTGGGAAGTGGGTGCAGCACTCTGGGAGGCTGAGGTGGGAGAATCCACAGAGCTCAGGAGTTTAAGACCACACTGAGCAATAGCTAAACCCCATCTCTACTAAAAATAGAAAAAATTATCTGGGTGTTGTGGAGCATGCCTGTAGTCTCAGCTACTTGGGATGCTGAGGCAGAAGGATTGCTTGAATCCAGGACAGGAGTTTGAGCTTTCTATGAGCTGGGCTGATGCCAAGGTACTTTAGGCTGGGCAACAGAATGAGGATCTTTCTCAAAAAAAATAAAGAGAGAGAGAGAGAGAGATCCCTTCTTCCAGAATGCATATAAAATCCCAGGTACAAACTCTAATTAGAAGTTGGACAGGCACTCTGGACAATCCAAGGCCAGTAAATGTGGCTGGGGGTGAGAAGAATGTTGTGATTGGCTGTCCCACCAAAATCCCAAGTAAGAGAAAAGGATGTTACTGTAGGGGGAAAGGAGTTGTAGTTATCAGAAAAAAAGGGGGAAATATGCTGGGCAGACAGAACCAAAAAAATATTCACTCCAAGTATCTAGTAGGAATTTGGAGGATGTATGTACACAGTGCTAGATAAAACCTTATCTTTCCTCCTAACTGCAGCTTGGTTCTACGGATGTTGTTGAGGTGTCTGTAGACTATAGAGTAACAGACAGATATTTGGAGCTTACCTAAGGAAAGTAAGAAGGGAAAGGAAAAGAAGAGAAAGGGGATTTTATAAATTGAAAATATTAATATTGTGCATAAAGAATAGGAGCTAGAACAAAATTAGAATTTATTTTCAATTTTTTTATTGCTTCTGCAATTCCCCCTGGTCACCCTTGAGATGCATGTTATGTGCCTGAGGTATGATGACGGTCAATTGTTAGCCTAGTAGACAGTGGGATTTCCTACCAGTTTGTTTAGGTTTTAGCCTTTCTTCCAGGTCCTTTTGAAATTAATCGTTTCTTCTATAAACATCATGGTCAAATAACATGACATGTAATTACCACAGCAATTGATTTCACATTAATTAGGCAGAGGAGCAATATTGTGACTTAATTAAAACATGAAAGGTTATAAGCTATAGAATGTTTACAATTGGTCAAAATGGGTTACCCATTAATGTTATAATATTAGGATTAATGAAGTGGAAGGAGTATTCTTGATCGTTATTTTTTCAGATTTTAGCTCAATTAATATAAGCTGGTTGAATGGTTAAGATTAAACGAGATCATACAAGTGTGTGTGGAATCGAATTATAGGTTCTGTGGATTGTTGTATCTATATAATTGGAAGGAATAACACAAATAAAATAGAAAATCTTAGCACATGTAAGGCATTACATAAAAAGAAATTAAACATGAAGAGATAATATGGGAAACCATCTAGGCTGTGTATCAGCTAGGCCTGTGCAGTCCAATGTGGTAAATGTATGACTTTGAGTTAATTCAAATTAAAAAAATCCAATTCCTTGGTCATGCTAGCCACACTTGAAGCACTCAGTAGACACATGTGGCTAATGTCTACCAGTGATTATCTAGGATATTTTCCTTATTATGGGCAGTATCATCAGACAGTGCTAATCTAGATGGCATCAATGGGCTAATCCTTTTAATTTGGCATGAAATAAGCAAAAAATTAGCTAAAAATTTTGACAGGGATTTTTCTCTCCTAGTAGTACTTACTCCTAGCCTCAGAGTAAGTACTGTCAACTCTATCGTTAAAGCATATCCCAAATGTAACCACTTCTTTTTCACTGCTACTTTCGGAGACTGAGCCATTTTTATCTCCCATCTGGGCAACATCAATAGCTTCCTGACTCACCTCTCTATTTCCATTCTTTGGTCTCCATAGAGAAGTTGGAGTGATTTTTAAAAAACATATTGGGTTTAAATTTCTTGAGGAAAAAAAGAGGAATGTGAAAGAAGCAAACAGAATTTCTGCTATTTTGAACCACTGTGCACTGTTCTTTCAAATAAGTAATCTTCTTTAATCTTTACAATAATACATGAGGGAGGTATCATAATTCCTTCCTTTTTGCAAAAGTGGAAATTAAGGCTCAGAGAAGGCCAATAGCTTGCCTGTGTTAACCTGGCTAGTAAGAGGCAGAGCTAGTGGAGAAATGAATGATGACCTTAAACTGTCAACTCGACAGTCCTGCCAGCATTGTTAAGCAGGAAGGGAGATTTGTTATTGAGCTGCTTTCTTTTGAGGAAGAGAGAAACTCTCTATATCTTTATCTGCCTTGTATGTTCTTTGATCTGGACTTTGTGCCCTTGGTTATGAGTTTAGCAATCCCCTCAGCAGGTTAAAGTTGCAGGTCTTTATTACTTTAACTCTCAAAGATTCTAAAATGGCAGGTAGACTTTTATCCCATATTATGGGGAAAGATTCCTTTCCCTCACCCAGTTGGACCTCTTGTCCCAGGATGTAGGGTGGTGGTTACCTCTTTTTCATTTTTAGGCACAGTTTAAAATTTCAGAGTTGTTGAAGGCACAGATGAAGGCATTGAAAGTTTCAAAACAGTTCACACACACACAAAGTCAGTAATAAGGATAATAAACCATAATGAAATAAAACAAAACAACATCTCAAAATTTGTAAATATAGCCACAATTATCTTTTTGTGTGTGTGTGTGTGAGAGAGAGACAAAGTCTCATTCTGGTGCCCTGGGTAGAATGCCATGGCATCATAGCTCATAGCAACCTCAAACTCTTGGGCTCAAGAAATTCTCTTGCCACAGCCTCCCAAGTATCTGGGACTACAGGAGCCTACCACAATACCCAGCCACTTTATTTTTTCTCTATTTTTAGTAGAAACAGGGGTCTTGTTCTTGCTCAGGCTGGTCTCAAACTCCTGAGCTCAAGCAATCCACCTGCCTTAGCCTTCCAAAGTGCTAGGACTACAGGCAAGAGCCACCATACCTGGCCAATCATCATATTGTTGATCAAGATGTTCCTTTTTGACATGAATTACCACCTTTCCCTACATCGTTCACATGTTCCTTCTGTTGAGCCTCATTGTATTGAGTGTGTACCAAATTGTAGTAAACATAAGTTTTACTACTTTTATTACATGCATTGCAGCTGGGAGGATCTCTGTGAAGCTATTGCAACATGAGAGCTGGTCAGAGAAGGTTAGAAGCCTCTTCTGCCTTTCCTCCTAAGAAACATCTCTTCCCACTTTTATTCTCTGAGAGACACCCCAGGATGGATGGGAAGCTGTCAGCATCAGCTACAGATGCAATGGAAAGTCACAAAACTTACTGGTTTTCAACTTGGCTATATTTCTTTAGATCCATCAAATAATCATCAAATCCTCATTTCCCCTTTCACATTCCTTAGTATAAAATTCCTGGGCTGTGGATAAAACAAGGGAGGAAGATGAAATTTTATAAAGAGGTGAACAATGTCTTTCAGTCCCTCATTTTACCGGTGAGGAAACCAACCACTAAGAAGTTGCAGGAATTTTCCCAAGGCCATAACCTAGTTGAGGGAATAATTTATTATGAGTGGAAAAGAGTGAGGACTTTGCAACCACACTGGATTTAAAGTTACAATCCTATCATGGCTCTTTTGAACTTGAAAGAGTCATTCAAATACTCTGAGTCTCTGTTTCATCATCTGCAAAATGAGGATGATAATAGGTCACAAACTTGTTGGTTGTTGCAAATTTAGAGATACCTATTAGAAGTCACCTGGAAGAGTGTATTATCTACTACTGCATTATAAATAACCCCCAAACTTAACATATTAAAATAGTACATATTTTTTATGACAGTTTTTGTGGGTAAGGAATCTGGGTGCAGACTGATCAGATACCTTGGCTCAGAATCCATTACGAAGATGTATGATACAACATACAAATGTTATTTACATGACTGTGAGAATCAGGAGGAACATCACTGGAAACCATCTTCCAGGCTATCTATCATAGTGTATCTTCAACATAATGGTTGATTTTAGACCAGATGCTGGGTCCAATTTTATAGGTATCCAGACAACAAATTGGACCAAT
Organism: Perodicticus potto; assembly: GCA_963574655.1. Taxonomy (NCBI): domain Eukaryota; kingdom Metazoa; phylum Chordata; class Mammalia; order Primates; family Lorisidae; genus Perodicticus; species Perodicticus potto. Next base: position 7,730 of record CAUYRH010043598.1, on the reverse strand, counting down.
GGTTCTGTTCTCAACCTGGTCTGATTTAAAATTTTTATCAATGATGTAGATGATGATATAAAACAATAGTTCCTAATTTTTCTTGATCATGCTTCAGTAAAAACTTCTGGGTGTTTACTTCAATTATATGTATACTTATTTAAAAATAGAAACATCTGCCAGTATTGATGTCTTAACTAATAGTATGGTTTAATTTCTTTCTTTAGATTAAAAAATTACAAAAAGAAGTTCCATTATGTTTTAACTTAAACCCCAAAGGATTGTCTTATGTACTCCCTGGGTGTGTGCAACCCACTGATAGAGAATACGGTGGATCTCAGAGTCAGGATCCAAATAATACATCAAGATTGGGAGTAAATCACACAAATCATCAACATCCCAGAAACATCACTAGCACATAAATTAGCTTGTGTGGATCCTTGCAGAGGTGTCCTCTCTAGACAGAAGAAAGGCAAAAATTATTTTCTTCCTTTTGGAAAAGGCTGGGTGAGTTGAGTGCTGGTTGGATTTCAGCCACTGTTCTCCTCCTTGTACAGTACCTAATATGGTACAGCTATGCAAGGCAGACCTATGGCTTCCCATTAACAAAAAGGCTCTTGAGAGTATCAGGTCAATGACTTAACTGAGGCTCAGGAAAAATTAAATGTATGGTAGAAACAGGCCTCAGGAATAAGGCTGAGACATCGAGATTAATTTGATTCCATCTCCTAGTTTTCATCTTTTTATCCTTCAGAAGGGAGAGGTTAATTCCCCTTCTCTTGAGTATGGGCTGGATAAATGACTCAATTCTAAAGAATAGGATATGGCAGGACAGAATATGTATGATTAGGTCATAAAATGACTCATGGCTTTTTTCTTGTTCTTGCTCTTGGATTATGTACTCTCAGGGAAGCTGCCATGTTGTTAGGATGCTCAAGTAGCCCTGTGGAGAGGAAGTGATGCCTCTTGCTCATAGCCATGTGAGTGAGCCATCTTGGAAAAGGATCCTGCTGTCTAAGTCAAGCCTTCAGATGACTTCTGTCCCTGCCAACAGATTAACTGCCACTTTAGGACAGACTCTTAGCTAAGCTGCTCCCAGATTCTTGACCCATGGAAACAATGGGAGGTAACAAAAATTTGTTATTTTAAGCTAGGGGTTGGCGAAGTCCAAGGCTAAATCCAGCCTGCTGCTTGTATTTGTAAATAAAGTTTTATTGGATCACAGCCATGTCTATTGGCTTATATATTGTCTATGGCTTCTTTCCCACTACAACAGTAGAGCTGAGTAACTGTGACAGACACTATATGATCTAAAAAGCTGAAGATATTTACCATTTGGCCCTATCTTACAGAAAGAAAGTTTGCCAATTTCTGTTTTAAGATTGCTAACCTTTGAAGTATTTTTTTTTCCTATACAGCAGTAGATATTTAACACAGAGGAATTGGCAAAAGTTCTAATTTATATCAGTAGAGTTCCCATGGGCACAAACTCCTGCCACAATGTTGTTTACTCCTCCTCCCCTTCTTGATATACATTTTCTTGCAAATCAGTCTCACACCTTTGTCCTACTACTCAAAGAGTTGTCCTTGGACCCAGCAGTATCTGCACAACCACAGATAATCCTTTAAAACAACAGACATTTTTTTTTAAGGTTCTTTCTGTTCTTCTTTCAAAAATATTCTACATTATTCTCTCAGCTAGAAGCATGATTTACATCTAAAATCTTGCTGTCTCAGCCAAAAAAAAAAAATCCCTTTCCACAGTTTTAAATGAACTGATTTATTCTTGTCCTGGTGTATGTGGCCTGTGCTGCTATACACAGTACACAGACAATAAGCAAATCCTCCACATAGAGGCAAGTTTGCTGTTTCCAACTCCGAGCTAACCAGCTTTACCAACATACCACGAATTGGAGAACCTCCTCTGATGAAGTAGGGAAAGCTTGTCTGGATCAGAAAATCCTGCTCAGAAACTTGACACTGTACTGAGCTGGAGTATTTGGAATGACACACAGGAAAGGGCTGGGTATCTGTTGACCTGCCCAAATGGCAGAATGTGTGCGCAGCCGTCTCCGGTTACGGCACTCCAGGAAGCATCACCCCAAAAGTGCGACTGCTATGAACTGTAGCGTGTCCTCCAGTTAATCCTCCTTAACCGTGGTGGAGATTCCTTTTCTACATGTGCCGTCTTTGCTAAACGATGTCCTTCCTGCAGTCTTATCATATCTTGGCCCAATACTCAGGGCACAGAGCCTTGCATTCCCCTTACCAGACATAGTTAATAGTTATTTGTGAATTTCCTGCTGTTGCGGGGGCAGGAACTCTGGGTTCTATTTACTGAAGGACTATGCATAGGGGGCTGGAGACACTAGTAAGATTTTCTCATACTGAAAAGCACCTGCTTCCTGGGAAGGGAGGAAGCTCACTCTAGTAGTCTTTACGCCACCAGGAGCCATGTGATTTCCACATAGGTATCCAGTCCTGGCCTATTGGTAGGACCTGATTACTGATCAATGTCTGGGCCAATCCTGATCTTTAGCTTTCTGTTTTCACAGCTCCAACACTGGAAGTAGAGCTCGCTCTGGGCACTTTTATATTTAAGGAAGGTCTTGTTCTCTGATCTTTCTCAATCCTGCTACAGGTGTTTTTCCCTTCTCTTCCTCCCCTCTCCCATGCCATGCTGAAGATTAACCATTACCACATCAGATTCTGCCCTTCATTCTTCCTGTCACTCATTCCATTAAAACTTCTCCAGCCCTGAGCTGAGAACTGAAATGATAAGGCTAAGGTCACTGGCCCCGAGGAGTTGTTTCTTCCTTAGTTGTTAAATCACAGCTATAAATTGATAATCCCAGTAATGTGTGATTAATGATCTAATGAACATAGAAGGGCTGTAGGATCCTTGAGGAAGGAGCATGTAATTGTTTACCTGAAGACGAGGGATGATGGGGATGGGAGATTCTAGGTAGTGGGAAGGGATAACACAGGGGCTTAAACCATAGGGGGAAGGACTTATAAGAAATTCTCTTAGGGCTGCCTGTGGTGGCTCACACCTGTAATCTCAGAACTTTGACAGACTGAGACTGGAGGATCTCTTGAGGCCAGGAGTTTGAGACTAGCCTGGAAAACATAGTGAGACCTTGTCAGTAAGAAAAATAAAATATCTGGGTGTGAGAGTTCATGCTTGTAGTCCCAGGTACTTAGCAGGCTGAGGCAGGAGAACTCTTCAGCCCAGGAGTTCAAGGTTACAGTGAGTTATGGCTGTGGCCACTGTTATGACTAGGCCACTGTGCTCCAGCCTGGGTGACAGTGTGAGACCCTGTCTCTAAAAAGACACTTAGAAGCATAGTCTTTTCCTAGAAGTTCCATGTGGAAAGCCAGGAGGAAGAGGAATAGTATTGAGAAGAGTGCTTTAAATCGCCTCCTATACTACAGGGAACTGAGGGTGAGTCCTGTCCAGAACTGCTCCTTGTCTAGACATAGTGCATATGGCCCTGAACTCTAGTGTAGAAGAGGGTCACTCTGTTCTAGGGTGGAACAGAGAGAAATTTTTCTCCCTATGAATCTCTTCCTTAAAATGTTGCTGAAGGTAGTTCTACCAAAATAGACACTAGCAGGCGGTGCCTGTGTCTCAGTGGGTAGGGCACTGGACCCTTATACCGAGGATGGTAGGTTCAAAACCAGCCCTAGTCAAACTGCTACAAAAAATAGCCGACGTTGTGGCGGGCACCTGTAGTCCCAACTATGAGGGAGGCTGAGGCAAGAGAATTGCTTAAGCCTAAGACTTGGAGGTTGCTGTGAGCTGTGACACAATGGCACTCTACTGAGGGTAACATATTGTGCCCCTCTCCAAAAAAAAAAAAAAAAAAAAAAAAAGGCACTAGCCATACTTTGCCTGGCTGTAGGATCCTTGAGGAAGGAGCATGTAATTGTTTACCTGAAGAAGTGGGATGATGGGGATGGGAGATTCCAGGTAGTGGATACCTTGCCTGGTTCCTGCATTTTGTTCTCTAAATTGAGATCCCATGAACCTCCTTGTCTTTTGATGGTAGGCTTATTCCAGTCCCCAGGCTGTAGAATCAAGACAGACAGGGTTATAGGAAACCCATCTGGAGTTTCCATGTGAATTAAGAGAAGCTCTCTTTCTTTGAGTGGCCCAGGGCTTGATATAGCTAAGCATCTTTTATGAGTACCAAAAAGGCAGCATTTCTGAAGAAAAAGGCATCTGCTTCTACAGGTAGATGGAGCCCAGCAAGAGGATCATGAGGTGGAGACATCACTGGACTGGGTTTTGGCCTTGCCTGCTCCTCTCCATCTGGGCCCTTGTACTGACCACGATCTGCACAACTGTGTGTGCTGGCTCTGGAACATGGGCTCCTGCTGGAGGTTTTTAAAGATCAGGCATGAGTCCAGTGTTGTAAGATTCAGAATTGAGTCACTACTGCCACTAGTCCTCCTCTGTCCTGCTGCCCCAGGTGGAATCGGTGGGCTTTGTCTCTGAGTCTGATACAAGGATCTCCCTTGTTCTGGTTCTGAGAAGAGTCTCACGGATGCTGGCCCTCCCATGTGGCCAGTATGTTGGAGCAGGCCTCTGCCTTGTGCTCTGTTTTTGAGCCCCATCATGAGAGCTTGTCTATTCTGCCAGTCCTTTAACCACAGGGTCCTACTCTTCCTGGTTGCTCTGTTTGCTGCCACCCAAGCTGTAGCTTGTTGGGGAGGAAAGAAGGCAGGCCTGAGTAGGGCCGTAGGGCCGACTGCTGAGAGGAGGAAAGTCGCTGGCATTTAAAATCCAGGGTAAATTAATTTCTGACTTAGAGAATTGGCTCGAAGTGAAGGATGGACTCTCAGGATCAGAAGGCAATGCTATGGAATCAGCTAGTGGCCTACTCAAAAGTAATTTCCTTCTTGTGTCCCTGTTTTCTTTGATAGAAAAGTGGTCTAAGTTAATCATGAAAATCCTATTTCTTTCTGCTATGATGTAGGATAGGCCTGTGAACCCAGTTCTGGGGAAGCCTTCTGAGGAACTCTGGGAAAGATCTTTTCCCTTTGCCACCCTCATTTGCCTTTGGAAGTTGTCGGGTGAGGGTTGGCATAAAGATCTATAGCAGCCATCTTGAAATTATGAAGAAATGAAGTTATAAAAACAAAAGGGGAAGCTAAAACAAAGCCCTGATGTTACTGAACTGCTAAATTAACCAATCCTGCCACTGGACTTCTGGTTATGTGAAAGGATAAATGTCCATTGGCTAAGATATGTTTTGTTTTAGTTGAGTATTCTTTTAATGGCTAATAAACAACTTTTTAACCGATATGGAAATTATTGTTTGCTAGATACTATACTAAAGCTGCATACTATTCGTAATAACTATGCAGTATTATTGCTATTATCTCTCTTTCTCGGATATGAGTAAACTGAAGTTCAGATATTTAAAATGTTTTTTGCTCAACAACATTGTAAGATCACCTTTGTATACTGTTAAGAAAGAGTGCTTAAAATGTGTATACATATTTTTGGCGCCTCTGGTATTTTGGTAACTGGGATCATTTTGGGGGAAAAAACTCAAGCTGTGTGTTTTTGTTTTTTTGATCAAAAGTTTCACTGTTTTGGGTTAGAGTGCATTGCCTCAGCCTAGCTCACAGCAACCTCAAACTCCTGTAGCTGTAGCTGGGAGTACAGGCATGCCTCAGCACAGCTGGGTTTTAGTTTTTCTATTTTTAGTAAAGATAGGATCTTACTCTTGCTCAGGCTGTCCTTGAACTCCTGACCTTAAGCAATCCTCTTGCCTTGGCCTCCTAGAGCCACCATGTTCAGCCTGAAGCTGTGTTTTTCCTCTTCTCTCACACCACGGTCTTTAGCACAGAAGAAGACATCTATGGTCAGGTATGTGCATTCCTTGCTGCCCCCACTTCAAGCAATGGACACCAGCTGGACATCCCCTACACTATCTACCTGGAGATAGCATCAGATCCTACAGTGTGAGCCCCTGAAAATACCCTTTACCGTTAAGTCCAGTCACAAGTCTGCATGTTTGGAACTTCTGACCAACAGAGTTCAAGTTTGGGTTTGTACAACTTCCTCTTCGGGTTGGATTAATTTGCTGGAGTGGCTGAGAGAAATCAGGAAAATAACTACTTTTGTTTGCAGGTTTATATATATAAAGGATATTACTAAGTATTATGTACACATGAAGAAATGCATGGGATGGAGTGACGAGAACTTCCATGCCCTTCCCGGGGCACCACTCTCCAGAAACCTCCATGTGTTCAGCTATCTGGAAGTTCTCTAAACGCAGTACCTTTGAGGTTTTTAAAAATTGTTTGAGATTCACTGAGGGTACAAAGAATTAGGTTACACTGACTGTGGTTGTTAGGTAAAGTCTTTCTTATAATTGTGTACCACCCCCAAGAGGTATGCCATACACTGATTTTTTTTTTTTTTTCTGAGACAAAGTTCTCACTTTGTCACTCTCTGTAGACTGGCATGGCATCACAGCTCACAGCAACCTCAAACTTTGGGCTCAAGCAATTCTCTTGCCTCAGCCTCCCAAGTGGCTGAGACAGTAGGTGCTCACTACAATGCCTGCCTGGCTATTTTTTATAGATGAGGTTTCACCCTGGCTCAATCTGGTCTCGAACACTTTTTTTTTTGGAGACAGCATCTAACTATATCACCCTCAGTAGAGTGCTGTGGCATTGCAGCTCACAGCAACCTCCAACTCTTGGGCTTAAGTGATTCTCTTGCCTCAGCCTCTCAAGTAGCTGGACTACAGCTGCCTGCCACAACACCTGGCTCCATCCATGTAGGCATGAAAGTGGTAAAATCTCCATCTTTCTTTGAGGCTGCATAGTATTCCATGGTATACATGTACCACAATTTATTAATCCATTTGTGGGTTGATGGGTACTTGGGCTTCTTCCATGACTTAGCAATTATGAATTGGGCTGCAATGAACATTCTGGTACAGATGTCTTTGTTATAATGTGATTTTTGGTCTTCAGGGTATATACCAAGTAAAGGAATTATAGGATCGAATGGCAGGTCTATTTTTAGATCTCTAAGTGTTCTCCAAACATCCTTCCAAAAGGAAGGTATTAGTGTGCATTCCCACCAGCAGTGTAGAAGTGTTCCCTTTTCTCCACATCCACGCCAACATCTCTGGTTATGGGATATTGATATGTGGGCTAATCTTACTGGAGTTAGGTGATATCTGAAAGTAGTTTTGATTTGCATTTCTCTGATGATTAAGGATGGCAAGCATTTTTTCATGTGTTTGTAGGCTGTGCACCTATCTTCCATGGAGAAGTTTCTCTTCAAGTCCTTTGCCCACCCTGAGATAGGATCACTTGTTCTTTTCTTGCTAATACGTTTCAGTTCTCTGTGGATTCTGGTTATTAAACCTTTGTCGGAGGCATAACCTGCAAATATTTTCTCCCATTCTGAGGACCGTCTCCTTGTTATACTTACTATGTTTTTGGCTGTACAGAAGCTTTTTAGTTTGATCAGGTCCCAGTAGTGTATTTGTGATGCTGCTTCAATTGCCTGGGGAGTCCTCCTCATAAAATATTCACCCAAGCCGATTCCTTCAAGAGTTTTCCCTGTTTTCTAGAATTTTTATAGTTTCATGTCTTAAGTTTAAATCTTTAATCCAGTGAGAATCTATCTTATTTAATGATGAAAGATGTGGGTCCAGTTGCAGGCTTCTACAGGTTGCTAGCCAGTTCACCCAGCACCATTTGTTAAATAGGGAGTC
>CAUYRH010043595.1:0-13985 GCA_963574655.1 Perodicticus potto | reverse complement strand
TTTTAATTAATAAAAATTGTTTAAAAATTTTCAATTTTTAAAAATTAAATTTTGGGTGTTTTCTGGGGAAAATGTTTAGTTTGTGTAAATGTATAAATTGTTTTAATTACCTTATGCAAAAAAAAAAAAAAAAAAAAAAATAGATAGGGGCTTGGTCTCCTGCAGAACCAAAAAAGATGCAGAGATATAGACAAGTCTGAGAGTGATTCTAAAGGCAGAATTAACAGACTCAGTAACTGGAAAGGGAGCAGTGGGGGAGGAGAGGTTGCAACCGTCGCAAATCACTACATGACTTCATTTTTGCAAACTACACAGTTTTTACTGCTTTAAAGATACTTTATATGTTTGCTTTTATTTTAAATCTTTACCTGAAGCCTTTCTTCAGCAATTCAATAAACTGCCAATATCCACTCAAATATTTATTATCGGCCACGTACAGGACAGCTCCTTTGTACCCAGCACATTGCGACGCCCTAACCACACAAAGAGTAAAGACTCTGCCTCCTAGGCAAAATGGACATAAACGTTTAAATCACAGGCACGGGGAGAGTTTTGTCATTTTGACAATAGCATTTATTATACCCCTGGCTCATCATATCTTAACTAACATTCCCTTTTAAAAAATAAAATGGGCCCCATGCATACAAAGTTATTCAGGCATGATTCTGCTCACATCTGAACTGGCCTTACAGGTCAGCTTTTCTTATGTTCAAATGGAGTGTGAATTGCTGGATGAGTCTATCACAGTGGCAAACTGAAGACTCACTAAGAAGTCAGTTTAACATCCTCATATTAGAGGCGGTTTGTTAAATTGGTGGTTATTCAACCTTTGGAGGTGAGATTAAAAATAATGTCATTCTGAGTTTTTTATTCTACGGATGGTTTTCAGGGTAAAGAATTTAAGCAGGGACTATATTTGAGTTCAAAACATAACTCAAAAGACTCTTTCTATGGTTGAAAGGACTGATTTGAGCAACCTGCCAATTCATCCTATTTTTTTTCACTATAATATAAAGTGGTTAAGACAATGACAGAACCCTTATCTCTTCTTCCTCAGTCTTACGGCAAAATGGACCCATAAAAAATAATCCTCTATCTCTAATCCAATGGTTCTCCAATACAGGGCAATTTTGCCTCCCATGGGACATGTAGCTAATTCTGGAGACATTTCTTATTGTCACAACTTGAGCATGATACTGATGTCTAGTAGTAGAGGCCAGGACTGCTGCTAAGCATCCTAAAATGCACAGAGCAGCCCCAGAATAAGGATTTATTGGCCCAAAATGGCAGCAGAAAAATTAAAGATCTCAGTGTAATGGAACAGCCTTGGGAGTGAGGAGCCATCCCTAAACTCATTCATCTCTGGTGGCTGCTCAGGTCTGAGTTCTTCAACATGAGTCTGCATTTATACCCGGCAATGCTGCCCTCAGGATGATGCCCTTCCTGCAACTCCGTGTTGCCAGTTTTCCTGGACTGGACACAGCAGAGACCTGCACAAGTGACCAACTAGTTCATGACGTGTAATTATGAACTGCATTGGTTTTTATCAGAACCAGATCCTAGAATCTTCCTGGGGCCAGAATAGTTGAAGAGACAGAGGGACTGTATGAAAGTACGCTGGTATCCCTCCTATGCCGGGCTCCCTTCACGATCTTTCAAGGTAGTTTCAAGTATCAGGAGACAGACAATATCCAGAAGCAGAAAGAGATGCTTCTCTCTCCATAACTCTCTTTATGCACAAGGAATATTTTTTTCCAAAAATTTATCAAATTTCCCTCAATGTTTCCTTACTTCACAAACCCATGTCTAAGAGGACCCCTGGAAATGTGAGCAGAATAATCATACTTGATCCTGTTGTGGAGAGCGCCTTTCCTGGCTGAGCACGTGGCCAGAGGAAGGGGGAAGATTTCAGTGTTCTGCCACCAGCGAGAGAAGGTCTGAACTGGAAGGAAAGTAGGTAAACAAAAGGCAGCTACAGGCCCTAAAAACGAATAATATATGACCATGATGACAAATATGCAATATGCATTTTACACAAGGTGCTGAAATGAGCCAGGGTCTGTGTTAAAAGGGACAGAGCATGGTTCTGTTCCTGAGGAGAGGATCATCCAGCTGGGATAAAAGAATTATATGCAAATCAGGTGTATATGCATGCATGTCCTATAACTTCCAGGTTCCAATTAAAATGTTGAGAAAGCTATAATTATCATTAAGTAAGGGGAAAAAAATCAACTGATCTCTACCCTTCTGCTAGTCTTTGATTTCTACTTGTAAGAAAACTCACATTTCCAGATCGCTCTACCCTGATAAAGAAAAGCAGCTAAATGTAATTACATTGCACCGCCCAGATAGCATCCCTATGATAAAGGGAAAAACCAAAGAGCCTTCAATAAATCATCCAGCAAGCCACAGTTTATAGGACTGTGGAATTATTAAAGACTTCTAGGAATCCACAAAAGAAACTTATTTTGCATCTAAACTAAAAATCAACTGTATAGATTTTCTGCAAGGAACTGAATGCATCATAATGAGACATGAGGGAACAGAATGGCTAATGATAATTTTTTTCTGAAATCAAAATCTTTATTTTTATAAAATTTTTAGCATTATACACACACACACACACACACACACATATATATATATAAATTTTGTATCATACATAAATTATTTTGGCAAGCATTCCCTCTAATTATAGCTAACAGTTCAGTAATTTTAAAAAACAAAAACATAACCTGGAAATCTCCTCTCTCATTCTGAGGGCTGTCTGCTTGCTGTACTTACTGTGTTCTTGGCTGTGCAGAAGCTTTTTAATTTGATCAGATCTCAGTAATATATTTTTGGTGTTGCTTCAATTGCCGGGGGGGTCCTCCTCATAAAATATTCTTCCAGGCCAATTTCTTCAAGTGTTTCCCCTGCACCCTGTCCAAGTATCTTTACAGTTTCATGTCTTAAGTTTAAATCTTTTGTCCAGTGAGAATCAATTTTTGTTAATGATGAAAGGTGTGGGTCCAGTTTCAGTCTTCTACAAGTTGCCAGCCAATTCACCCAGCACCATTTGTTAAATAGAGAATCTTTCCCCCAATTTGTGTTTTTGATAGGCTTATCAAAGATCAAATGATGATAAGTGTCAGGGTTCATCTCTTGGTTCTCTATTCTGTTCCATACATCTACCTCTCTATTTTTGTGCCAGTACTATACTGTTTTGATCACTATTGATTTATAGGATAGCCTGAAGTCTGGTAGCATTCCAGATTCTTTCTGATTTGTTTTTATTTCTGAGTAATGTCTTGGCTATTTGAGTTTTTTTCTGATTCCATATAAAAGAAAGTACTATTTTTTTCCAGGTCTTTAAAGTATGACAGTGGTGCTTTCATAGGGATTGCATTAAATTTGTATATTGCTTTGGGTAGTATGGGTAGGTTATGTTTCTGACAAAGGTTTGATAACTAGAATCCACAGGGAACTCAAACTAATTAATAAGAAAAGAACAAGTGATCCCATTTTATTGTGGGCAAGAGACTTAAACAGAAGCTTCTCTGAAGACAGGTGCATGACCTACAGACACATGACAAAATGCTCATCATCTTTAATTAACAGAGAAATGCAAATCAAAACCACTTTGAGATATCATCTAACTCCAGTAAGAGTTAGCCCACATCACAAAATCCCAAAACTACAGATGTTGGCGTGGATGTGGAGAAAAGGGAACACTTCTGCACTGTTGGTGTGAATGCAAGATAATACATTCCTTTTGCAAAGAAGTTTGGAGAACTCTTTAGGAAACTAAAAGTAGACCTGCTGTTCCATCCTGCAATTCCTCTACTAGGTATATAGCCAGAATACCAAAATCATTTTACAACAAAGATATTTGCACCAGAATGTTTATTGTAGCCCAATTCATAATTGCCAAGTCATGGAAGAAGCCCAAGTGTCCATCAACCCATGAATAGATTAATAAACTGTGGTATATGTATACCATGGAATATTATGCAGCCTTAAAAAACATGGAGACTTTTCCTCTTTTATGTTTACATGGATGGAGCTGGATCATATTCTTCTTAGTAAAGTATCTCGAGAATAGAAAAAATATATCCAGTGTACTCAATACTATTATGAAATCAATATATAATCACCTACAGTTTCATACTAAAGATGTAACAATTATAGCCCAGAAAGAAGGAGAGAAGAGCAAGGCAAGGGGTCGGGAGTGGGGTAGATGGGTGGTAGCAGGGTAATTGGTGGGACCTCACCTATGGTTTATATTGCAAGGGTACATGTGAAATCTAATAAGAATAGAGTATAAATGTCTTAACACAATAATTCAGTGAGTGAGGGCTATGTTAACCAGTTTGATGTAAGCATTCCAAATTGTATGTAAAATCAGCACACTCTACCCCATAAATGCATGAATGTATACAGTTATGATTTAATAAAAAAATTAAGAGAAAAATACTTCATAGTTTCATGTGATAAAGCTATCTTCTATAAAAGGCATTTTGGGATAGTAGCAACTATAATTCTAACTTCCATATGTATTTGTTAATAAATGTTGTGTATATATTTAGGGTATATAACATGAAGTTATAAGACACACACATACATATATATAAAGTGGAACAAACCAACATATTCATTATCTCACATGGTTTCCCATTTCTCTCCTGTGGCAAATACAGCTATAATCCACCCATGTAGCAAAAATCCTTAATACATTGATATAGTTACCTGTACAAAGTCATCTATTCTATTAATCTCCATGACAAGTGGAATTAAATCTTATTCTCATCTTTGTAAATCCAGCTTCTAACACATTATCTATGACATTATAGGTCCTCAATAAAAGTTGAGTCATATTGGTAGTATCATCATCTTCTGTATTCTAACCTATAATATTCCTTATGCAATAACATATCTATAATATTTATTTTGATCTTCAGAAGGGTGACCATTTCAGTAAAAGTACAGAATAATTCAAATAAGCATAATGAGTTCAACAACCTTTAATTCTTCTACAGATTTTATACTCATTAAACTTGACTTCTTAGCCATAAGTTAATGCAAAGATAAATGAGCGTTAAAGGGATAGGACCAAATCCCTTTAACTTGTAATGGGCATAAATCAAAAAACATAAATTACAATCTCTTCTTCATTTTAAATTCAACTCAAAGTCTATATAATTTTAACAATAAATTAAAAACAATTTTTCCTCATTAAGTCTACCAAGTTAGAAGACAGAGCAGAAACTCATTATTACTCTGGGAGGTAATGAGGGGGGAAAAAATCCCACACTTGTCTTTGTACCAGGAGGTCAAAGGAGGAGAATTCAGATATCCTTAAGTAAACACAAGATTAAGGATTAGAACAAGTGGTAGTACACATACTTTTGTTTAAGGTTAGACTATAATGTGTCTTCGTACCAAAGCAACTTTTTAGACTATATTTTTGCTTGAGAGATTAAAGCACAGGCACCATTCCCAAAGGAAGAAAAAAATATACCCAAGCAGAATCCTTCGAATAATTGCCAAAACTTGTTCTATTCTCTTAACTAACTACTCTGTTTCTGTCATTAACAAGACTCAAGGATGGAAACCAAATGGGTGTGGAAGCTGCTTTAGGGCTGTACTACTTCATAATTGTCCAAAAACTTGACAACAGATTCTTCCTAAGCTATGATCAGTCATGAAAGGTTTGCATAAGCTTTGCCTGCTGGAGGCAAGTCCAGTGGAGCGTGATGAACTTTGAGTGAGCTCTCAGCAGACAGACAAAGCAGCGCAGAGGTGACGAAGGAGATTTTCCCATTTAGACCCTTTATGTTTTTCTAATCCACAGACGACAAAATCCTTTCTCATTTATTATGCAATTTAATCCCTGATCGGAGGGAAAAAAATAACAAACATAAGTATGGAGTCATCACACTAGCAGAAACAGTATACCAAAGCACCAGGTCGGTGACAGACCTGTATGAAACCCAGTCTCCACTACATGTTAGCCAGGTGGGGTGAGCTCCACTCAGTTTTCTCATCTGCGGGATGGAAAGGTAAGTCATGCCTCTGGGAGCCATGGTGAGTATCCGATGACATATTTCACATCGATCTGTAAATCGCCAAGCACACTGCTAGCTTGGTAGGGGTTCATTAAGTGAGACTTTCTTTTCCTTCCCAATCCTGAAACCTTCTTCTGTTTTCAAATTATTAAAATATATCTCATCCTTCAACACCCATCTCAATCTTCCTTTTGTGATCTTCCTAGCTGACATAACCTGTTTCTGTGAAAGTCATTTAATTTTGCCCTACCTATAGTTAGAGGCACGTACGTCTGTCTATACTTTTGCTTGGTTTAGAATATCTTGTAAGGAGCAGTCTTGCCCTAATCATTTTATAAATGCTTTTTCTTCCCTCTTGTCCCTAGACTAGCAAAAGAGAATTTGCTCAAGGTCCCTGACAAACGTTTGATTTTTAAGCACTCACACTTCAAAATATTAAGACATTTCAGCTGCTTTTGCAACCTATGCTTTATGCAATCACCCATTAAAATAAAAGAACACGCTATGATTTGACAAGTCTTCCCTCAGCTGAAAGTTATGTTGACAACAGTTGTCCAGAAAAAGACTTATTGAATATCACAGGATCAGAGGCCATCTATCTTACATTTTTCTCTCCAAAAGTCAAGAATAAATTTTACACACATCTCTGTACCTGAAAAATGGAATAAATGTGCAATAATGTTCAGCCATAAAGTAACAACTATTTCTAATACACAAGCAAACAGTCTTAATTGGATTAAAAAACCCTCCTTTAATTATTTTATATAAATGAATTTAGAAATGTTTTCTCAAGATATGTTAATATAAACTCATAAGCCCCAAATGGACATTATCAAGAGAAAATTATACAATATTATATACCTTAGTACCTCAAAGAAAGCTTGAATATCATATCATCAGTAATAATTAAGGCAATAATTTCTAACTGCAACAAAATTTCTCTCTAACCCAGACTGCCTTCTAATCCCAGCCCAAGATGCAGTCAAATCCTGCAATGTCTACAAAACTTCCCTGATTTATCTAGTCAAAATTGAGCTCTTTCTACCATGAACTATTACAATATATTTTCAAACATTTTTGTATTTATAACATATTTTCCAGTAAAACTGGACATAAAGATATACATGCATTTTTACATAAAACACTCATATATCCTTTAAGACATAAGCACTATTCTATTTTTGTTTTCATTTTTCAACATTCTTTCTTAGGAAATTATTTGTTTACTGCCTTCTGATATTATTTGTAGGCACTGAAAAAAATGTTAATTTACTTTTCTCCCCCCTTCTCAAATGATAGATTTAGAGGGTAGGACTTTGCTGTGTTTCTTTGTATTCCTACTGGATCTAGTTCACTGATTTGTATGAAATGATTTCCGTATTTGATTTGATGTAATAAAGGTGGTTCACTGGCATGATTAAGCACCTGCCATGTCCTCCTGCTTTTCATATTCCCTTTAGTGCAATCCAAAAACAACCTTCTCAATAGATTCTTTCCTTCATTCATTCAAATATTTTTCAAGAACCTACTCTGTGCACAGTACTGGGTTCTGGGGTTAGAGCAATGATTTCTTAATGCATCTCTCACATACCCAGGGATTCAAAGATGGGGTTATGGATGCATTTTATCCAAGAAGCTGATATTCTCATGTGATCAATAAGGTCTGAATAAGGTATGATGTGCCAGAAAAGCATGGTGTCTTGTCTTCATCTGGGCTACTATAGAAAAATGCTATAAACTGGGTAGCTTATGAACAACAGAAACTTATTTTGTACAGTTCTGGAGGCTGAATTCCACGATCCAGGCAGATTTGGTGTCTGATGAGGGCCCACCATCTGGCCCACAGACAGCACCTTTTTGCTGTGTTCTCCCATGGAAAAGCCCCTATGCTAAAGGATCTGTCTCAGTCTCTTCTAAAACAGCCATAACGCCACTCAAGAGGGCTCATTGCTATGAACTAATCACTTCCCCAGTTCCTAATACCATCACCTTAGTAATTGGGATTTCGGCATACCAGGGGGGACATTCACACCATGGCATACGAAATGATAAATCCTGCCCCAAGATGGTGCAATTTGTTTAACACACAGTTCTGATATCCTAACGTATAACTTTCCCTAGTGTATCTCATTCAATTAAAAACAAAGCAGTCCATTACAACATAGTCGTTCCTTGATTCAGACCTCATGGCACTTTCAAATTTTATATTTAAAAACAAATCTTCATTTTATATAATTTTTCATAGTTGGCCTCCTTAGTTGATCTCCTTAGTACCAGAGATAACAAATGATAAATTTCATAGGTTTAATTAACTCTTAAGCCAGACTGCCTGGCTTTAAATCCTCTATGTACACTAGCTTTGCCACCCTGGGCAGGGTATCTCAACAATGTGCCTCAGTTTCCTTACCTGCAGAACAGAGGTAATAATGGTACCAATTTTTAGGATTCTAATAAGGTTTAAATGAGACAATCCACAGTATTTAAAGGACTTAGTACACTGTTTTAGAATAATAAGCAAAGCCCTAGGTAAAAACAATTGAAAGAATCCATGGTAAACTGGAAAGACCAAGCTACACAAAATTTGCTTTTGCTTTTTTTTTCTTTTTTACATTTATGTCTCAAAAAAACTACATGTATAAGATGGGCTACCAGGGGTAAAGACTAGATAATCTCCAGGTCCCAAGCCAGAGCCTTCTAAGTCTAGAAGAGTTACATTTCCCACCTTTCTTCTGCTGCTCAGCAAGCTTGCCCAGAGGCCTCAGAGCTGCAGATCAACCGATTTCTCCACCATTGTTCCTTCTGTGCCTGGATGCCAACATCACAAAGACCACAGTTCGATCTGCTGACCCCCTCATGGCTTCCTATCAAGTTCTTCAATCTCCTGTCTTCTACCCACTTAGGAAAGCAGAAACCACAAGCAGCAGCAGGCTCTGCCCAGGCAAACTTGTGACTAGTCCAATCACGAGTCTCAGTCTCACCTGAGACTGAGAGGAGGAGTTTAGAGACAGAGAGAAGGAGGGGAGTTGGAGAGTGCAGCGCACATTCCACACATGAGCACTGCAGCTGGCACGAGTTGGCTGCTAAGCAGGACAGACACCAGTGGCAAAAACACCCGGTGGGCCAGGTAAATGTCCTCAGAAGGCCACATGTGGCCCATGGGCCATAGTTTGAGGACCTCTATGCTAAGTGGAGGAAGCCTGTTATGAAGTCCACAGACTGTGTGGTTCCATTTATGAAGTGTCCAGGGAAGGCAAAGCTACAGAGAAAGTGGATTAGTTGTTCCTGGGTCTGGGAACAGGAATGGGGATAACTGCTAAGAGTCATGAGGAATCTTACTAGGATGATGTAAAAATTAAAAAACTGAATTGTGGTGATGGTTGCACAAGTCAGTAAATTCACTAAAAGTTATTTAACTATACACTCAAAATGGGTGAATTTTATGGTTTATAAATTATATCTCAATAAACTTGTTTTTTATTTTTTGAAAAAAAAAAAACTAGATAATCAAGAGCAGCCTAGCACAAAATCTGCTGCTGTGCATAGGAAATTGCCTATACACTCTCCAGGTGTTAGGTACAATGTTCTCACAAACCATACTAGCTAATATTTCAGGTATAGCACTTATAATTGCTGAATAATAGTAAACTGCCATGCTATTGTTATTAATAATTACAACAAGGTTCAATTTGAGTCTTACTTAATACTTGTTGTTTGGCCCTCTATTTCTTATCTCACTTAAAGTTCACAACAATACAATGAAGTAGATACTATTGGAATCTCATTTTACAAATAAAAAACTGGGGGCGGTGCCTGTGGCTCAAAGGAGTAGGGTGCCTGCCCCATATACTGGAGGTGGCAGGTTCAAACCTGGCCCTGGGGGAAAAAAAATCAGAAAACTGAAACCACACAAATAATCTGTAAAGATCACACAGCTAGTTAAGTAGATGGACCAGGATTTGAGTCCAATGTCTATGTGAATGTCTTATAACCCAGTTACCTTTGTTTTTTATAACCAGGTCTAGATGCATAATTATTTCCCATGTTGGATACTGGCCAATAGCAATGTTTGATGCTGAGTTAATCCTCCACTTTTTTCCTAAATTTAACTCATTACAGGAAGTGCACTGTCACATTCTCTAACAAGCACCAGCTATGATTCCATCCGTAATATTTAAAGCACTGTTCATTTTGCCAATTATACACACAATTTTATTCTTTACCCTCACCATAAAGTTTAATTACAGAATATTCAACAAAATTAATGGGGACTTATTTGACTTCAATTATTTTTATGATGCAATATTAAAAAAATAAATATATAAAGAATTACGGAATGCTCATGTATTCACCAACCAGCTTTAATATACCTGACTTTTTGGACAGATATTCATTTTCTACAGCTGCTATAACAAAGCGCCACAGAAATGACATCTTTATATAACAGTAGCTTATTTTGTTACGGTTCTGGAGACTGGAGTTCTACAATACAGGTGTGGGTAGAGCTGGTTTCTACTTGAGGCTCTGAGACGAATCTGCTCCCTGCTTCTTTCTTAGCTTCTAGGGGTTGCCAGTAATCCTTGGTGTCCCTTGGTTTGCAGACACATCCCTCCAATGTCTGCTATAAACCAAAGAAATCAAAGAATGTCAACAACCACCAAAAGCTGGAAGAAGGCTTCTCCCCTACAGCTTCTGGAGAGAGTAAAGTCCCCTTGACACTTTGATCGCAACCTTCTGTCCTCCACAACTACAAGAGAATAAATTCTTGTTATTTTCAGCAATGTAGTTTATGACTATTTCTTACAATAACTACATCAAACTAATACAGTGTATGGCCATTTAGTTTCTGATTCTCTGAATTGTTAGTAATGTCTCTTTTTCATATTGTTCAAGGATTCTTTGCCTCTTGATACTAAGATATGGACGTTTTGTATACATCTTAGATTTTAATCCTATGTTGATTATAAGGACTACAATATCTTTCTCAGTCTTTGGCAGCTGCTGTCCCTAGTTGGGATTGGTCAGGCCTTATAATCCTGTCTCCTAGGTTAGGGTTCTCCTTTCCTAAGGAACCCAGCCGGCAAAGTGATAACCTGAGGCTATGGATACTTACTCTTCTATAACCCATACGATATTTCTGTGACTTACAATTTAAAAGCAGCAAATATTGTTCTGTCTATGCCTTAAAAAATGAAAAAATCTTCTCTTCTGGCTTGCTGCCTGTGGCTCAGCCACTAAAACTCCAGCCACATACATTGGAGTTGGCAGGTTCAAATCCAGCCCAGGCCAGCCAGACAAGAATCAACTACAAACAAAAAATATCCAAGCATTGTGGTAGGTGCCTATAGTCCCAGCTACTTGGGAGGCTGAGGCAAGAGAATCACTAGAGCCCAAGAGTTCGAGGTTGCTGTGAGCTGTGATGCTACAGCGTTCTACCCAGGGTCATACAGTGAGACTCTGTACCCCCCCCAAAAAAAAAAATAAATAAAAAGATCCTCTCTTCTATATGCAACCCAAACTGAGGTTGTGCTCCTTTGAATGAGGCCTGGAATATATATAATTCTGCCTCTAAATAGAAAACTGCTTTCCCATGGACAAAGAGAGTGACACTCATTTCCCATGGTCAAAATTCGCCCTGCCATTGGGGCTTAAAACCTCTCAATACAATGCATTGCAAAGAAAAAGAAAAACCCAAATTGTACAAGTGTTAAACACCCTGGCAAGGTTAACAGTCTGGAAGAACAGAGGGTAAAGGGACTCTGAGCCAGCAGAAAGCTCCACACACAAAGGCAGGCTTGCTGGTTTCCCCTGCCAGTAGGTAAATCCCTGGGGGAGGTAGTCAAAGGTGGGGAGGGTCCAGGGACACTCATTGCTCTAATGTGATGGGGATGGAAGCAGGCCCAGAAAGGGAACTGATTTATAAACAAGAAAACACAATACAAAGGAAATAATGCAGTTTAATTTCTACTGGGAATGTGAACATGTCTTTGTTCTACTGCAAAACAAGATGAAATTTCAAGGGCTAAAAAATCTCTGCAACAGAAGTGTGCATTATATGTGATTTTCAATACCGCATCAAAGTTTGCCACTTAATAAAACTTTATAATGAACTAAATGGCAAAATGAAGATTCTTTTTGTAATGTGAATAATACATCCTAATACATCTGTTCTTCATATTCATACTTTTGAAGTGAGGAGATGATTTGTCCCACAGCTTCTTTTCAACATATTTGGCATTATATATCCCTTTTTGTCATTTTGAGTTAATTTCTCAAATGGGCTTGTCATAACCCAATTAAGAAGTTATCTCTTCTTTTCAGGCTGGACTCACCGAGCAAGTAAAGATGACAGATATTTAGGAGCAATTCCTGAAGAGTCTGGCAACTTCAAAATGTGTAAATTCAGGGTAAAAACACATAAAAACACAGACTATAAATAATTATTGTTGCTTTAAAAAAATCAAATAAACAAGAACATTAAACTGAGAAGGCCACATAAAAATGTTTATAGAAAGTATAGGGTACTGACTTATGACACTTAACTTACAAATGATCCCATTTAGATTTTTCATTTTTGTTTATTTATTTATTTTCTTTTGCAGTTTTTGGCCGGAGCCAGGTTTGAACCCACCACCTCCAGTATATGGGGCTGGCGCCCTACTCCTTTGAGCCACAGGCACCGCCCCCCTGTTTAGATTTTTCTATCTGGAAGTTATGTTGGAATGGAAAAGGTATTAGGTTTCATATGAAAAAGTAAATAATAAAAATGAAGCAGCTTTAAGATTAAGCCGAGTAAACAATACTTTATTTTATTTTATTTTTTTATTGAATCATAGCTGTGTACAATAATTCAATCATGGGGCACAGTGTGCAGGCTTCAGATACAATCGGAGATATTTTCATCAACCTGATTGCGATAACATTCAAGAGACTTTCTCATTAATTTGTGAGAACATTTTTGATCCGTATTTAGAAGTTTTCTCCTGACCATTCAAATATACACCACTGGTATGATCCCGCCCTTTATCCTCTCTCCCCTCACCCTCCCTCTCCCTCCCCTTCCCTCCCTCTCCCCTTTCCCTATCTTCTTGTGCAATAAGTGGGTTGTAGCCTTCACTTGAAAGATAAAAATTTGCCTCATATTAGGAATGTATACATTGGATACTTTTTCTTCCATTCTAGAGACACTTTGCTAAGGAGAACCTGATCCAGCTCCATCCATGTAAATATGAAAGAGGAAAAGTCACCATCTTTCTTTAAGGCTGCATAACATTCCATGGTATACATGTACCACAGTTTATTAAGCCATTCGTGTGTCGATGGGCTCTTGCACGGCCTTCAGATACATGAAGAAATGCTCATTATCCTTAATCATCAGAGAAATGCAAATCAAAACCACCTGGAGATATCACCTAACGCCGGTGAGATTAGCCCACATGATGAAATCCCAAAATCAGAGATGCTGGCGTGGATGTGGAGAAAAGGGAACACTTCTACATTGCTGGTGGGAATGCAAACTAGTTCATCCGTTTTGGAAAGATGTTCGGAAAATACTCAGAGATCTAAAAATAGACTTGCCCTTGACCCTATAATTCCTCTACTTGGTATATACCCAGAAGACCAAAAAACACATTACAACAAAGATATCTGTACCAGAGTGTTTATTGCAGCCCAATTCATAATCGCTAGGTCATGGAAGAAGCCCAAGAGCCCATCGACACACGAATGGATTAATAAACTGTGGTACATGTATACCATGGAATATTATGCAGCCTTAAAGAAAGATGGTGACTTTTCTTTTTTCATATTTACATGGATGGAACTGGATCAGGTTCTCCTTAGCAAAGTGTCTCTAGAATGGAAGAAAAAGTATCCAATGTATACATCCCTAATATGAGGCAAATTTATATCTTTCAAGTGTAGGCTACAACCCACTTATTG
>CAUYRH010043594.1:0-26540 GCA_963574655.1 Perodicticus potto | reverse complement strand
TCTCTTTCCGTTCTCTTGAGGAAGGCTTGCAGTGCTATAAGTTTCCCTTTTAGGACTGCCTTTGCAGTATTCCAGAGGTTCGGATAATTCGTATCTTCATTGTCATTTTGTTCCAAGAATTTGGTGATTTCCTTCTTAATCACTTTTCACCAAGTCCTTTCTTTTCAGATGGGGAAACTGAGGCCCATGCTACGGCATAACAACACTGACATACTCTTCAGTCACCTGGGCCCCTAACATCTGCTTCTGACATAGGCTTTGTGACTAACCACTTTCTTCAACCTTCCCACTTCTCCAGACTGCTTGCTGGGAAGCAGCTAAGCAAGAAGGGTTTGTGAGCTTCACATATCCTGTTCTGATGGCAAGTAACATAGAAGCTCCTATTTGCCTTGCCTACTCTCACCTTTTTGTACAAAAAAAAAAAAATCAAGTGCACTACTATGTTCTTCACAAAGGCCTTTACAAAAGCTTTTATTTGCCTGGTCCAAAGAGGCAACTCAAATTTGATATGTCAAATAAATTGAAAAGGTCTTCCAGTTATGCAATGATAGAAGGGTCAAAGTCCAATGAGGAATGGATTTCCCAACTTCTATTACATGTTTCCGATGCCCCCTTTTGCTGGTTTGGCCATATTCTGCAATGACGTGATCACAAGACCACACCTCTTGCTGGATTCTTTTGGATCCTTGAAAAAAGAAGGCTTGATGTAGTCCAAGAAGCCCAGTCCACTAACTGTGAGTGCTACAGTATTATTTATGCCAAGACCTCAGAGTGTTCTATAGATACTATCTTAGAGTAGAGAGAGCACTGCACTAGCCATTTCACTCCTTTGCCTGCAAAGTAATAAACTTCTTTTTCCTTTTCCTCAAACTGCTTATCCATCTTTTTTTTTTTTTTTGGATGCAGCTTAGGAGAAAAGTGCTGAACTTTCAGTTACAATTATGCTGTACTGTGTAACATCATCAGCCTACAAAAACGGGTTATGCCTGCTAGTGCCGTTGTACAAAGGAAAAGAGGAAGGGTGGATCCTTCCTGACCCTTCCTTTCTATCTGGGGCTTTGCATTCCCAAGAATGGGACCCTCCTCTGCTTGGGAATGTTACCTAAATCATGAAATGATAATAATCAAAGCAATGCCAGTTGAAAAGCATTTCCTTCCCAATCCCTCCTATAAGATTTCTCTTAGCATAAATTGCTCATTTATTATAATGTATTAAGTCTCTGATGACTTGTCATACTTAAGTCACAAAACTACAGAAAACTTCTCAGTTTTCAAAATGGTTCTGTGGTCAGGCACAGTGCTCACAGTTGTAATATTAGCATTCTGGAAGGCTGAGGAGAAAGGATCACTTGAGCTCAGGAGTTCCAGACTGGCCTGAACAAGAGCAAGACCCAGTTTCTAACAAAGAATTACAAATAGAAAAAATTAACTGGGTGTGGTGGTAGTGCCTGCAGTCCCAGCTACAAGGGAGGCTGAGGCAGGACGATTGTTTGAGCCCAGTAGTTTGAGGTTGCAATGAGCCATGATGATGCCACTATACTCTAGCCCAGGTGACAGAGCAAGACTCTGTTTGGAAAAAAAAAAAAAAAGTATGGGTGGCGCCTGTGGCTCAAAGGAGTAGGGCACGGGCCCCATGTGCCAGAGGTGGTGGGTTCAAACCCAGCCCCGGCCAAAAAAAAACAAAAACAAAAAAAAGTAAAGTAAACCAGCTTTATTATGCTAAGAGCTACATGTGGGAGTATAGGCACAGCAACCCAGCAACTCCACCCTCTCCACACCTCCCCTAACACCTGCCCCATCGACTTTAAAAGGTTGAGCTTAGTCACTGACTTATGGACATCATCTTGTCACTGTGAATACTCTGCTTTCCTAGTGATTATATATCATCTCTTTCTCTTGGCACTTCTGGTGGGGAAGATACAAAGAGCAATAGACAGTAGAGCCAAGTTAGAAGTAAGAGAAACACTTAAAAATCAGAGACTCTTAGGAGTATGGTGTAAACTGTTACTTTTCAGAGCAGTCATTTTACTAAATTCACATTTAGTCCAGAAACTTTATTTCTCTCAATTCAAAGTTGGCATTATACTCCAAAGGAAAATAGAATTGAAATGCTGAACAGATTAGTACCAGTTCCCCCAAGTAGTGCTCACCATGCCTTTTCTCACCCAGTTCTCACAAAAATCCCATGTTCTAGGGACCGTGAGAAAAATGAAGTGGTTCCTGGCATGGAATGGAGCTGAGGAAGCTTTAACATTCTACTTCATACACTCCTAAGCCATCTGAATTGTTTTTACATCAATCATGTCATTTAGAATAAAAAATTCCATTTCTTTGCAAGCTAAGAACAAACTTGGCACCTTGACAAATATGGCCCTGGATTCCTTTTCAACTTTATTTATTTTATTATTTTTTTTGAGACAGAGTCTTACTATGTCACCCTCGGTAGAGGGCCGTGGCGTCACAGCTTATAGCAACCTCAAACTCTTGGCCTTAAGCGATTCTCTCACCTCAACTTCCCAACTAGCTGGGACTACAAGCGCCTGCCACAACATCCAACTATTTTCTTATTGCTGTTGTCATTGTTGTTTAGCTGGCCCGGGCCAGGCTTGAACCCGCCACCCTCGGTGCATGTGGGTGGCGCTGTAACCACTGTGCTACGGGTGCAGAGCCTCCTTTTCAACTTTAATGGACTACTTCCCTATGTGTGCTGTAGCCTTATATTCTTAGCAAACTATGTCACAGAGCTCTACTTAACTGACATCACACCAGCTAAGCTACTCCTATTCCCCAACATGACGGCAGAGATACTTCTGGCCTCCCCCTCAGTAAGGCTGTATTTTTATCAAGGGTGCCACTGAGGTTGGCAAACTCTGTAAAGGGCCAAACAGTAAACATTTTAAGTGTTGTGGGCCAGGCTGTTGTTTACTGATCCATCCCATACTCCAAGAAAAGACTGAGGCATTACGTTAAAAGAATAACAAAAGAATGCTTACATTTTCAGTTAAAATGAAATGCTTAAGAAATACGTGTAACTACCTTACTTTTTCAGTTAACCAACCAATGGCGCTAAAAGTCTGCTTTCAGTGACTGGGTGAATAGAAGGTGGTTATCGGTCCCCTGGAGCTTATATTTTAATTCACATCCCCATAACCACGCCTATGATATAGCTTAACTGTAATTTTAAACTACTAATTTTAAAAAGCACTCACCAGTATAGATTCATATGGGTGTACCTGTATACACAGGTTGTCATCTCTGCTGAAAACTGCTGATAATTTGAAAGAAATTGGTAAAACTGCTGCTTCCTAGTCAAACTTCGAGGGGGAGGGGGGGACGGAGTTAATGGATTTTATGAATACATCTAAAAGCTGTGTACTAGGGCCATGGCTGGTGGATTGCTGAGCTCACGGATTTGAGACCAGCCTGAGCTGAAGCAAGACC
Source organism: Perodicticus potto (assembly GCA_963574655.1). NCBI lineage: Eukaryota > Metazoa > Chordata > Mammalia > Primates > Lorisidae > Perodicticus > Perodicticus potto. Next base: position 23,099 of record CAUYRH010043594.1, on the reverse strand, counting down.
TCACGGGCGTCTGTAGTCCCAGCAACTTGGGAGGCTCAGGCAAGAGAATTGCTTAAACCTAAGAGTTTGAGGTTGCTGTGAGCTGTGATGCTGTGACACTCTACCAAGGGTGGCAAAGTGAAACTAGGTCTCAAAAAAAACCGAAACAAAATAACAAACAAAAATAACAAATAATAAAAGCTGTGTACTTAAGCAAAAAAAAAATAAGCAAAAAATGCTTAATTCAAACTTGAGATTAAGGCTGTGACTTACTTACCTTTGTATCTCCAGGAGCACTAGTCTTATCTACTCCTTTTATAAAGTATTTAGGGAGCCTGGCTCAAGCTGAGAGTGAGTTAGAAAAAGGACTGGGAAAGGAACTCAGGTTTCTTGATTGCTAGTCCAACATTACCAATCTGAAGATATATTGATTCAGGAAGACAATGGGTTTTTAGGGGTAGCCAACCCTGTAGTTCAAAGTCTGAGGAAGACTCACTATCCGCTTTCCCTTCCTCATGTTGCCAGTGAGAATCAGCAGCTGTGTTCCCTACACATCTGGGTGTGCAAGTCTGTGGCGTTCCCATCACCAAAAAGGCTGCTAACATCTGGGACAACAGCACTTCCACCCAAGGATCCAAGATAAGCACTCAAATGTTCTTCAGCGTTTGTTTAAAGCAGCACTCAGATGCTTCAGCACTGCAATGACAGTGACCAGCACTGGGGAGAGGGCTCAGAAAGTACTATGGCCCTTATCTAGCACCCCCACTCCTCTTCACCCGAACAACCCAGCCATCCCACCCCAGGTAGCCAAGCCAAGTTCACACTCTAAACAGTTATTACAACAGATAACAGTTCTAATGGTTAGATTCCAGGTGCATCATTGCAACTGTCAGCCTTCACTGCTTTAACTACCTTAATCTATAAAACAATCGCCAAGAGGCAGGCCAAAAGCCTCATCCTCAGTTAAACACTGGAATAATTTACTTGGAAAAATCATAACTACATAAAATATTTCTAGCCATCTCTCCATCCTCTACAGCAGTGAGTGGTTCTCAACCTTCCTAATGCCATTGTATTGTCATTATTACAAAGGGGTCGCGACCCACAGGTTGAGAACCGCTGCTCTAAAGCTTTAAATGGCAGTATGTTCACCTTGGATTAACAAAGGAGAAGGCAAGTACTCTCATTAGGCTCTCTAGTTACATTAGAAAAAAAAAAATCCTATGATTATAAACTAAGAAATCAGGAAATAAGAATGAACACCATTACTCAATCTAATACAGAATTATTATGAGACCCCATTACGGGCACAAAGTGTACATAGTATGCAAACAATGATAAAAAGCAGAATAAGGGAGGAATTTGGATTTGAGACCACTCTGCCATTTTCCTCCTTTGCCAGCAAAGTAATAAATTTCTCTTTCCTTCTAAAAAAAAAAAAAAAGCAGAACCAGGGATGTGCCAAGAGCCAAAAGGTGCAACATTCTCTGCAAGGAAGCTTCCAATCACTTCACTTCAATTTCATGTCAACAGACTAAAACATTCAGGTAAGGGACACCGGCAGTACCAACCAGATAGTGAGGGGAAGCCCTGAGCATGAGGACTCCAGTGAGATCTGTGGAAACAGAAGCTACACGGACTGGGACACTATCTGCTTATCCACACCGTGGCTAAGACAAGCCTATCCCAAGATGGTTCCAAGAATGACACCAGGTTAACCAAGAAATACATTATGTAAGATACAGAGGGGGTAAAACTGGAAGCAGAGGAGAGACTAACAACTGAGGCTGGTTTAGGACTGTTACGGGAAGACTCAGGAAAACCCAGAACAAGGTTGTAGGCTGGGGATTTTCTGCCACCAAAGTTTCCTCCTTTCCATCACCCACCCCAGAATATCTCAGCTTACCTGTGTGGCATATAGGTGGACTGTAGACAGGAGATTTTCCTCAAGATGAAAGCCAGTGTGCGTAAAGGCTGGTAAGGCTCTTGTTCACCCACTAGCTCACTAAGATTCGAGTGAGCAAATCTCAAAAAAATCTTGATTCATCAAGATTGATGCGCATGTCCTCACCTGTACAATGGTATGTGAGCCAAGAATTCATGCACAAGCCTGAATTCATCCTCCAAGCCAGAGCACAGCACCAGAAATCTATCAACAGCTGGCTGATGCAGAGTACACAGCTGTGCATGGGCAGAGGGAAAACTCCCAATCCTGGATCAACACAACTCAAGCAGAGGCCTTTTAACAATCTCACTTTACTCCCATCACCAAAGTAGGAAATACCCCCCTTGTATTATATTTCCAATTTCAACTGGATGGACGGTGTGTCATTGGTCTTTTAGGAGCGTGAAATTTTCATCATGATATCAAAACCACAGGGAAAGTGCTGGTGAGAGTACTGGTGCTGAGACCACACCCAACCATCTCACAATAGCTTCTAATAGCTGTTCAGTTTAAACTATTAACGTTTCCACCAAGGATTCTTCAATCTGACCTTATGTAAAACTACTGAAGCACTGTAAACTATGCATATTCCCACATCTCATTTCCAGAATCTCCCATCCAAGCGAGAATGCTGAATGTGCGTAGCAAGCAAGTTCCTCCAAGTTATGTATGTATAGCACTTTGAGAAATTCTGCTCACAGAAGATTTTAGCCTAAAGATTTTCAGATCCTGGCTCGGCGCCTGTGGCTCTGCGGGCTAAGGCGCCAGCCACGTACACCTGAGCTGGCGGGTTCGAATCCAGCCTGGGCCCGCCAAACAACAATGACTGCAACCAAAAATGGCAGGGCGTTGTGGCGGGTGCCTGTAGTCCCAGCTACTTGGGGGGCGGAGGCAAGAGACTCACTTGAGCCCAGGAATTGGAGGTTGCTCTGATCTGTGATGCCATAGCACTCTACCCAGGGCAACAGCTTGAGGCTCTGTCTCAAAAAAAAAAAAAAAAAAAAAAAAAAAGATTTTCAGATCCTCCCACAAATTAAGCAAAGTTATAAAGACCTATCTTCTGCAGTGAACTATAAAAATGGTGGTCTATGGCTGGCACAATGGCTTGCATCTATAATCCCAGCATTTTGGGAGGCTAAGACTGGAGGATCCCTTGAGGTTCAAGACCAGCCAGGCATAGTAAGACTCCATCTTTATAAAAAATTAAAAAAAAATTGGCTGGGCATGGTAGCTTGTGCCTATAAGTTCCAGCTTGACAGACTGAGGCAGGTGGATCCCTTGAGTCCAGGAGTTCAAGGCTGCAGTGAGCTATAATCACCCCACTACACTCTAGTCTAGGTGACAGAGACCCTGTGTCTTAAAAAAAAAAATGTTGCTCAGCAAATATACAATCTACACCACACTAATTCTGAAAGCTCTTCGGTGATTCTGAAGTATACTTTTTAATCTATGTCAAATCAACTGATATTCCTCCTGTTGAGACTAAATCACTACCATCATTCAACTGCCTTCTTTTTTACAAGTGTAAAAATGTTCAGGCAATTCATTCTGAGCCTCTGAAATACAGATCATTCTCCAAAACTAGAACATGCCTAGCAACTACAGATGGTATTTCTTTAAGACTTTACTGAAGTGGCAGAGATAACAAGAAAACAGCTACTCTCAGAGTCCATTCAGAACCTTCTCCCCCTTTCCAACTCTCTTACTCTCTCCTCTTTACTCCCCTTCAGTCCAGGGGGCCTCTTGCTCACCCTGCCTTTCCCTCTGTCCCTCCTCCACATGCTTCTCTCCTCAGCATCTTTACTTTGGCTTTCACTCAAAAGTTGCCTTCTAGCCAGGCACAGTGGCTCACACCTGTGATCCTAGCACTCTGGAAGGTCAAGGAGGGAGGATCACTTAAGTTTGGCAGTTTGAGACAAGCCTGAGCAAGACCAAGACCCTGTATCTACACAAAATAGGAAAATTAGCCACGCATGGTGGATACCTGCAGTCCCAACTACTCGGGAGACCGAGGCAGGTGGATCGCTTGAGCCTAGGAGTCTGAGGATGAAGTGAGCTATGATGACACCACTGTCCTGTGGCCAGGGCAAAAAAGCAAGGCTCTGTCTCAAAAAAATAAAAAGTTGCCTTCCTTGAGTACGCTCTGTACAAAGTCAAACAGCATTTCCACCCCTCAACCCTGTTATTCACTTTCCTACTTTATTTCATGACAGTCATTACTACTGGCACATTTGCCTATTTTCTGCTCTCTCCACTAAAATGTAAGATTCCTAGAGCAGAGACTCTGTCCATTTTGTTCACTGCTTTATTTAGCTCAGGAACCTAAAAAGTGCCTAGCAAGTAAAAGGAATTTAACAAGCACCTGTAGAATGAACGGATAAATGAACGAATGAATAAACGCACTGATAAGTGACCTACAACTAGATCCCTATAAAAAAGCTAACCTAAATTTACTATGTCCTAAGAGTTTGACACATGGAATAGACTTTCCATGTGTCCAAATATCGCAATCACTGGGCATTTATTAAGTGTCCAGACAATACCAGGCACACGGAGAAACAAGAATTGGGGTTCTTTTTCCTTCCTTCTTTCTTCTTTTTGAGACAGTGTCTCACTATGTCACCCTAGGTAGAGTGCCATGGCATCACAGCTCACAGCACCCTCAAACTCTTGGGCTTAAGTGATTTTCTTGCCTCAGCCTCCCGAGTAGCTGGGACTACAGGCACCTGCCACAATGCCCAGCTTTTTTTTTGTTGTAGTTGTCATTGCTGTTAGGCAGGCCCAGGCTGGGTTCAAACCCACCAGCTCCGGTGTATGTGGCTGCCACCCTAGCCGCTGAGCTACATACTGGCGCCGAGCCAAGGATTGGGGTTCTTTCTCAAATAAGACTTACTGTATGCCTATGTTGAGGGAAGGGAAGAGGAACAAAATCAAATGACTGTCAAATGCACCACAGGGGAAGGGAAAAAAAATAGTAACCAGATCTGTTTGATTTTTTTTTTTTTTTAAAGAAAACAGCAAAGAGATAAAACTACTTAAGTGTTATGCTATTTGATAATGGACAAATCACTTAACCTCTCAGAGGATGTCCACTATTCTGTAAAAAGCAGGGCTGGGTGAGAACATTTCTATCACATCTTTCTCCATTAAAATGTTATCATCTTCACTCATCTACTTTTCAAAGTATAGTAAGAACAAGCGACAAGATTATACTCAATAAATGCAAGTATGTTATAGCCATTCAGGAGAGAGGAGAAAGCTGAGTAAGTAGGAGGAGATGGATTTCTGAGGATAAAAGTGGAGAGTGGGGGGAGCACAGGAGTAGATAAAAGGGGAAGGGAGAATAGAAGGAAAAGATAGGGAGGAAGAATAGTAGAGGCTGGAAAAGGACCTCCTTCCTCATGCAGAACATAGTAAATGCTAGATTTCTGCCAAAACATCCAATCTGAGGAAAGAGAGACCCACCTTTTAATTGGCAAGTGCTGAGGATCTGGGTAAAATGCACCCGTCTACAAAATAACTAGCCTGTCTAGGGCTCCACCAAGGCATCTTTGTAAAGTTCCCTGATCTCTGTGTATAAATGCCCTCAACTGCATTTAAATATATTTTTAAAATTATATTCTGCCTAGGAAGCTTCTTTTCAAAGCGCAGCTTGTAAATCTAGCCTAAACCAGGTAAATGTGTGGGTCAGAGCTAGTTGACCAGATGCCTGGAGACAACTTCAAAGAGCAGAGTCTCCTAGAATAGCAGCAACAAAGGGAAGCCAGAAAAAGAAACCTTCTGGTCCAGTGAAGCCACACTACTAGTGGTCCCTTCATCCTGTTTGCTTATGACGCTAGAGGAAGCAAAAGAAATTTTTTCTTTTTTTAGCCAAGTATAGGAAACTTTACTGATGGTAAATGACAAGGTGGGGCTCTCCAGGACTCTCATTCTTCAGGGTGTCTGGTGTGAAATCTGTGTAAGGGGAGATTCTCTGTGAGGTCGGGGATTGAGTAGGCAGGTACATCCCAGCAGCTGAGGTGCTCTCTCCTCTTGAGCTGCATCTGGGGATGGTGGAGGGAACTGATTACTTCTCTTGCCTCTGCTTCCCAAGTAGCTGGGATTATAGGCACCTGACACAATGCCAGGCTATTTTTTTTAGAGCAAGCAACTAAGTGACACTCTGTCTCAAAAACAAAACAAACAAAAAAACCCCCACAGTATGATGATAAAAATCAAAAAGTTAACACTGATTCAATTAGTGTCATCTAATCTAACAATCTTATACAAATTTCTCTACTAGTCCCAATGATGGCCTTAGAACAAAAATAATAATTTTTTTTTCCTGTTCCAGGCTCCAGTCAAGAATCATATGGCTTCATTCACTGCCATGTCTTTTTTTCCTCCTTTAATCTGAGACAGCTCCTTTATCTTTCATGACTTCAGCATTTTTTGAAAAGTACGGGCCAATTTTTTTGTAGACTGTCCCTCAACTGGGGTTTATCTAATGTTTCTCCATGATTAGATTCAAGTCATGCATTGTTGGGCAGAATATCACAGAAGTGAAGCTGTGCCCTTCTCAAAGCATTTTCTCAAATCAAAACATTGATTTGTCCTAATATGGGTGATGGTTTAATTTGATCTCCCCTGGTGAAGGTGGTGTAAGCCAGGTTTCTCTACTGTCAAGTTACTGTTTTTCCTTCGTAATTAATAAGTAACTTCATGGGATACTTAGAGACTAAGTAAATATACTGTTTCTTATCAAATCTATTTGTTTCCGTACCTCCTGCTAGATTCTTGAAGGACAAGGACCTCTGTGTGAGATCAAACAAGTTCAAATCTAAGGAACAGACCTAGGGCTGGATAAAGCAGTATCAATGAGCAGGGATTAACATGTCAGATTCCTATCAGAGTTTATCATTATCTTCACTTTGAGCTATGAAGAAAAAAACCTCTAGATTTGCTTTTAAGAGTATGGCATATCTCAACTCATATGAGAGTATGCTACATTCTCTACCAGGGCTGTGTTTTCTGCAAACTCAGCCCTTCAATTCACAAGGTGACTAGAGGAAGCAAGAAGAGACACCCAGGTCCTGAGAGCTGACAGCTAGAGTCATCCTCACACCAATGTCTAATTTTTCAGGGGCAATGCTGAGAGGCTCACCTGGGTGATTCCTGCACCATGATACAGTGTAGGGACATTTAAGAACAAAAACTCAGGGTGGTGCCTGTGGCTCAGTGAGTAGGGCACTAGACCCATCTACTGAGGGTGATGGGTTCGAACCTGGCCCCAGCCAAACTGCAACAACAACAAAAATAGCCAGGCATTGTGGTGGGCGCCTGTAGTCCCAGCTACTAGGGAGGCTGAGGCAAGAGAATCATCTCAGCCTAAGAGCTGGAGGTTGCTGTGAGCTGTGATGCCACAGCACTCTACCGAGGGCAACAAAGTGAGTTCTGTCTCTAAAAAAAAAAACAAAACTCAACTCTCAACCACCTCATATTCTAGCATGATCAGGTTTAGAAACTGATTTGCCTTACCCAAGACACTTTGTTAAAACTCAATCATCACAAAGTTAGAAACTTCAGAAAATATCTGAAAGCAGAAAGAACATTTAAAAATCATTATCATCCCACAACACAGTGGTACTCAGTGTTAACATTCAGATCTAGGTTCTATCAGCCTCTACTCTTTGCATGTGTATATATGATTGGGATCATGCTGTTTATGCCAACCTTCTTCAAGTTGGGTTCCACTGCGGACTGAAGTCCCACAAAAAAGGACTGGAGCATCTGTTTTCCTCAATCATCCCAAGGATGGTGTACAGTTAGAAACACTCCAGAAGCACAGAAGAGAAGTTAATTCATAACATACAATGGCCGTTGAGTCTCTTGTGAAACCTTATTTAAGAAGGGGTGATCTGTACTATTATATAATTTGCTTTGTTTAACTAACAATCTTTTAAATAAACATTTAATAAGCACCTTCCACATACCAGGCACTGGGGATATAAAAATAAATCAGATACAGCCCTTTTCTCTTTAAATGAATAATCTTACCAGGAAAACTGAGAATACCCAAATACTCAACATATCAAGTAACATTATGATAGTGGAGGTATGGTAAGCCTGGAGCACCCTGGGAAGGGAACCCATCATAGGAAATCCAGGAGGCTTCTCTGAGAGGGTGATGTATGAATGGGTCCTTGAAGGATGAGAAAGACTTAGAGACAGAAAGAAGAAGGATGGATGGAAGGAAGGGCACATCAACTGCGCAAGAGAGGGAGATATGATGAGGCTGAATTACAGGGGACCTGCGGGACAGTGGACAGAAGACACAGCTAAGCAGGAACCAGTCCCTCCTAACTTATCCCAAAGGATAAGCAGGAAAATGGTGAGATCATACTAGGGTAAAGGAGGCCAAGAGAGCAGGTGGTCAAAAGGACGCTGAGATCACTGCAGTGAGGGGTGACGAAGGAGTTGAGCCAGAGCCAAGAAGGTGAGAAAGGGGGTGACCAAAAGATGTGAGGAGGAAGATACCACAGAACTTGGTGAGGCTGTTCTTATAGCACAGGGCCAACCAAGATTCAGCCTGCATAACAATTCAGGTCACTAATCAGGGGGTGGGAGGGCATGCAGAAAATCTTCCAAAGTTGCCACCATTCTCAAGATGATATAACGGCAGAGGCAGGGTACTCCTCAAAGAGAAAGAGACCAGAGGGAGCAAGACATGACACTGGAGCAAACCAAGGCAAATCCCCATGGAACTGCCCCTTCTCCTTGGATTCCACCAAACTTTAACAAAACGCCATACGTAACAGCTCCCCCATATTATGTGTGCAGAATCTGCTATGGGAGAAACTAGTCTGTGGGAACCCCATGAATGCTACAAATAAAGCAAATTCTAGAAGCTAAATTTTTAATGGAAGATTTCCCTCTTATGCTAAAGGAAAGACAAGCAAGTACTTGGGCCAAATAAATAATAATACTTGATAGGAAAAAGTTAAAGTCAGTAGAATTGACAGTTAATAAAAGCAGTTCTGGGACCCAGTGTAAACAGGCTCCAGTGAGAGGATCTTTCCCTAAACTTGAGTATATCTGAACTACAGGGTATAAGATAATAAGAAAGCCTGCAGGCAAATTCTGAACTATGCTATCACCCCCAAAAGAAAGGGCAAATGTAAAGGGTTTGGGATATGAAAGTGATACCATCAAAGGTGGATGGGGAAGGGAAGGCGGGGAATCTGCCAGTCACACAATAACTCGTGGTATCCAATAATCCTGTGTGTCCTGTAGGAACAGAAGAACCAGACTAGTCGCATAAAGCCCCATCTCGGAAAGTGGAGTGATGGACCTAGAAAAGGAACTGGATGGACAGTGACTGGGAAGAACCTGGAGTTTGACAGGGATGGCAGGAGAGGGGGAACTGCACCACAGGCAAAGGAAGACTCTGTTTGGGTCACTTTAAACTCAGAACAAGTTAAACATGTTTACATTTCTAAAACCAAAGACATATATTTAGGTCTGTAAGAGGCGTGACTAAAACACAAGATTTCCATTTACGCCCCACTCACACATCTCTTTTACTCTTGGCTCCAAAAATCTGGGAAACCAGCATTTGGGTAGGCTCCCAAACAGACATATCGGTTTTTAATTATACAACCAGTTTTTAATCAAACATGGGGTATATGCCTAAGGATACGGCAATAAGCACCACGGGCATGGTCCCTGCATCCAAAAAAACTCTCATAATCTCACTTTTAAAAAACAGAAGCAGGCCGGGCGCAGTGGTTCATGCCTGTAATCCTGGCAGTCTGGGAGGCTGAGGTGGGTAGGTTGCTTGAACTCAGGAGTTCGAGACCAGAGTCCCTGTCTCTACTAAAAATAGAAAGATTAGCTGGGTGTGGTGGCACATGCCTCTAGTCCTAGCTACTCAAGAGGCTGAGGAAAGAGGATTGCTTGAGCCCAAGTTTGAAGTTGCAACTAAGAGTCTGTCACAAAAAAAGGGCAAAAAACAGAGAAGTAATCTATCATCAATACAACTATTTTCATAGTTTTTCTTCTTGTTTTAAATAGGACACGCACGAGGGCAGAGTGTTACGCGATGTCTTAGAAGATTTTGAAGGGGAGGTGTCTTAGAAAAGACTTCCCTGAGGAAGAAATGTTTCTGCTGAGGTCCAAGTAGGAATGAGAGGGGGATGAGGAGGTAGGTGCTCCCAGAGCAGGGACAGCAGACACTGACGGGACAACTCCAAGGTCAGTGTGGCTGAAGGATCCAGCCCAAGAGGGGATAATACACTGTGAGTGCTGGAAAGGAGAAGCAGTCCATGCTGCAGGTGGCTGGAATTTTATGCTAAGAATAAGAAGGAGCAACTGAAGGGGTGGTTTAAAGTAGAACCCCTCTCTCAAAGCTGAAGTGGAGATGGGCAAGTTCTTTCAGGAGGCATGACTGGTCAGGAGGCCGCCATGGAGACCATGCCGAGATGACGGTAGAGCCCAGAAATGCTCACACCTGCACAAGGAACAGACTCATCTCAGCCACGTCAAGTAAGAGTCACAAATTGTGACGGAAGCCATCCTGTGGGGTAGGCTAGGAACACACGACATGCTGTAAAGATGTGGATACAACTGTCTCATTTATCCCCTCCAGCCCAGACTACCTGAGTCTGTACTTAGTTCTGCCCACCCGAGTTTCTTAACCTCTCTGTACCTCATCAGCCTCTTTTGTAAAATGGGGATAATAATGGGACCAAACTAATAGGGCTACAGTGAAAACTAAATGAGCTAGTACATGCAACACATCTACAATAGGTGAGAATAAAGCGAATGAAGCACTGTCTCTCTCTATCCTATCTATCTTTTGTAGCCTGTGGGTTCATTTGCAAGGGTAGGAAGCACATATAGTATAAACAAAAGAATATAAAGTAGCTCATTAACAATTTACTTTATATAGTTTGAAGCTGTTAGGAGGTGCATTAAGTTTAGAACCGGAAACTTTCTGAGAAACCGAAACTTCCATCCACCTTTCTCTTTTTAATTTTTTAAATGTAGCTATTAGGTAATTTAAAATTATATGTGTGAGTCAGATTATATTTCCACTGGACAGTGCTGATTCAGAGGAAGGGTAAACAAGAAGCCCACACTGGTCACCAAGTCCTGGGTGACTAAGACCTGACTGCAGAAAACGACAAGCACAGATGGGAGAGTGGCAGAGGCCACACTTGCCCTTAGCCTAACTTTCTTGTTTGAGTCTAGATGGGACATGAGAACAAAAGGTTTGTGAAAAGCAGAGAAAAGTGAAGAACAATATAGAAGAGGATGAAAATGCATAGGCCAGGGAGAAGAAACTCTACATACCTAATAGAAAAACTTCCCCTAGGGCCAGGCAATCCTAGCGCTCTGGGAGGCTGAGGTAGGTAGACTGCCTGAGCTCAGGCATTCAAGACCAGCCTGAGTAGGAGTGAGACCCTGTCTCTAAAAGCAAGAGTGAGACCTGGTCCCTAAAAAAAAATAGCTAGGTGTTGTGGTGGGCACCTGCAGTCTCAGCGACTTGGGAGGCTGAGGCAAGAGGATGGATTGGAGCCCAAGAGTTTGGGGTTGCTGTGAGCTGTGATGCCACGGCACTCTACCCAGGGCAACAGAGTTAGACTCTGTCTCAAAAAAAAAAAAAAAAAAACTCCCCCTGCTCAGCACTCAATACAATAAGCCTTTAATTATGAAAAAGACATATGGTCTTAAAAATAGCCTTAACATCCAAAAGACAAAAGTACTATTTCAGCAAAGTAGACCTTTTCTTAACCTAAGTTGTTATTTTTATCAAGCCTATCTAATCCTATCACATGATACTTAACTATTATAATTCCAAATGTTAAAAACTAAAGGAAAAAAATAAAGACATCATGGGTACAGAGTTAGTCAACCACCTAATAACTTAATGCTGCCTATTTTTCCATGCTGTCACAGAAGAATTAAAATGTCTTATATGACCTCAAAGCCCAAATGAGAAATGGGCTTTCTCTCCAAGTCATGGGGAACTCTTACGCTGAAATGCAGAAGCACAGGGAAAGCAGGTCAGAGAAGTAGACACAGAAATAATATTGTACAGTAAGTACAATGTTACCAGAGTTCAACAGAAGAGAGGTTTGTGTGCATCAAGAACAGTGGGAACTGAGATCAAGTCAAGTAATTTGGCCAGGAAAATTATTCCTTAAGGTGAAGCCTCTTGGAGCTTAAAGCTTCCCCACAGCTCAGTCTGCCATGCTGCCTGACCTACCCCCAGACTGGGACCTGCAGGTGATCATTCTTACCAAGGTCATGAGGCTCAGCCAGGTAGAAACTGATCCTGACTGCTGGAGCAACTCCCATCTCTGTCTCCTCAAAACCGTTGCCCTCATCAGCTAGTAGCGAGGAACTACCAATGTCATTATTCCACAACTAGAATAAAACAGCTTTGCCCATGGCTTTCCCATCTGAGCAACACATACATCCATGACCCAACAATGCCTCTCCTAGGTATAGAGCCATCAGAAATGCATACATACATGTACCAAATACCACTATTTAACATCCAGGTGCTAGCAAGAAACTGCCTAAATGTTCACTGACAACACATGGATAAATATGGGGTAAATTCACACAATGGCCACTATCAGCAATGACAGTTAAACACTACAGCCACAGGCAGTGTCAGGAGTGACTCTCAGAAACCTTAAGTTTGAAGAAAGAGAGACACTGTAGGATTCTGTCTATGTAAGGTACAGGGTGTGGGAAGTCAGGGCAGGGGGGTCCTAGGGAGGCAGCAACTGCAGGGAGCACATGGGGAGCTCCTGGAGTCCTGGCAAGTTGCTTCATGATCTGGGTACTGAGTGCATGGGCATGTTCTGTTTGGAAAATTCACTGTGTGTACACTTAAAAAATATTAATAACCTTGTCTGGTACTCAGGTAAAACAAGACTTGTAGTGTCCTTAAACCCCTCTAAGCTCATTTTTCTCCTGCTCCCTTACACATTTCATTTGCTTCTCTTCTGCACGTGTGCTTAAGCTGGGTCTCTTTCTGTGTGTCACCATCATATTTATGGTTTCCTCCCACAACAGGCCTGTGGTTCACTGCCCCCTCTCCCCCCGCCTTTGGATGCCTTTGCTAACTTATGCCACCCACACTGATCCTGCCTTTGTTTCTCCTTCCTCAGCAGTTTAGGAGTGTGTAGCATCATTAACGTGGCATATTCCCAGTTGTTTTATTTCTGCCAAAGCTTCCCAGCTAGACTAAAAACACAGAGCATGCCCTCTGGGAGCAATCTCAATCCTCCCTGGTGTTCACAGGCAGTGTGGATAAAATCCCTAGTCAGGAGCTGGAAGGGTACAAAGAGTGAGCCTTCCCCTTCTCCCAAGAACTGCTAGCTCTAAGACATGCATCTCTATTCTGCACCTGGGACAGACGTCCACTGAGGACCCCTGAACCTCTTTTTGTTGCCTGTCCACCTCCCAAAAGCTAACCTGCTAGATAAACTCGCCTTACTGCTACAAACAGCTGTACAAGGGAAGCAGGAAAGAATTGGGGGAAGCAAAACAAAGAGCAAAGAGTTGGTTTCTATTCTACCTTCCATAGATCTTTAAAATTCACCACCAATCTATTTTTTTTAAAGACATTGTCTTGCTCTGTTGTCCTAGCTAGAGTGCAGCAGCAGCATCATAGCTCACAGCAACATCAAACTCTTGGGTTCAAGAGATCCTCTTGCCTCAGCCTCCCCAGTAAGTCGAACTACATGCGCCTACCAAGATGACTGTCTAGTTTTTCCTTTTTTTTGAGACACAGCCTCAAGCTGTCACCCTGGATAGAGTGCCGTGGCATCACAGCTCACAGCAACCTCCAACTCCTGGGCTCAAGTGGGTCTCCTGCCTCTGCCTCCCAAGTAGCTGGGACTACAGGCATCCACCACAACGCCCGGACATTTTTTGGTTGCAGCCATCATTGTTGTTTGGCAGGCCCGGGTTGGATTCGAACCCGCCAGCTCAGGTGTACGTGGCTGTCACCTTAGCCCATTGAGCCAAGGGGGCCGAGCCAGTTTTTCCTATTTTTAGTAGAGACAGGGTTTCACTCCCTGAGCTCAAGCAATCCACTGGCCTTAGCTTCCCAGAGTACTAGGATTATAGGCATGAACCAATGCACCCAGCCACCACTAATCTATTTTGATAACAGGGAACAATGTGTAGCTGTAACAAAATTATAATTTTAAATAATCATAAATGTAAGCTTTCAGGATTTCTGCTGACCAGCCCTCTCTTCCTCTCTTTTCCATAAGGCTTTTTAGGTCTTGCCATTTCATCTATTTCTTGCCTAAAAGAAGAAACACTCATCATAACCAAGAATATCCAAGGGTCATTTCATCTTACAGAAACAGCAACACGAATATAATGGACATACATGTCAAAAGACTCAGGACATTCTGGCTACAGTGCTCTTGCAGTTCATATTAGCCTCTCTCTCTGTGTCCAAGCCAAAGGGATTCCTGGCTCTGTGACTAGAGGAGCGAAGGTTTGACACTCCTCTGAGCTGTCAAGCTTTAAGGATTACACAAGTGAAACCACAACCTGTCCTGATCACATATGAATCTGTGCCCCTTTATTCAGCAGAAATGGATTCCTCTTCCACAGTTTCAGGACAGTGTATCCTTCTGTAGAAGAGGACTGGCAGTCATAAGGCAGAAGCAGGGCTCCACTAAACACCAGAGGGCAGGAGATGAACCTTCTTCCCCTTTGTAACCCCAACACCCAGTACACCCCTTGGCCCAAGGAGGAGAAGGCCACCTAGGAGTGTCAGATGAAGCGCAGCACATGAAACCATTTTCCCTTCTAATGACACTTAATTAAGCAAATACCACATACATGAATCAAAATACTAGGATATAAAATTCATCTCCCTAGTCGATGAGATTCTGCAGGACCCACTTCATTCTGAATATTTTTTATGATCAAAAAGCCCATGGCCCGAAAGAGACCCTGGCCATCAGCGGGTTAAGCCTCTCAGCACAGACGAAGAGACCGAGCCCACAGGGGCTCCGCGTCTGCCAAGGTCACGCAGCTGGTGTGGGGTAAGGGCAGATCGCCCGGCTCATCAGAGATGCTCTCTGAAAACGCTGCGTTACTTACACACGAAAGGCGCTTAATGAATGCACGCCCTTATCAAGGCACTGCTCACAGTTCAAACACACCAAAAGGTCGCCAAAACGTCTCCTCCGCGGGACTGGTTGTAGAGGAGGGGCGGCGAAGGTCACTGGCTCATTTCTGATAGATACCATATCACGCCTTCCGACAGATGCAGGGAGCGGTTTCCGGAGCTGCTAGTAGCCCTGCAGAGGGTCCCCGAAGCCCGTCCCGGTTCTGCTGGCTCAGAAGCTTCCAGCAATGAATTAAACCCCGAGCCGCTGCGGAAAGCGTAGGGGAATAGGGTCACTGCAGCGGGACCAGACGCCCGGGCCGTGCGCCCCCGACACTCAGCCGCATCCACACCTGCTCTGGCCGCGGCGCCCCCCGCCCAGTTTAGGCAGCCCCGGGCCACGACCCTCGTCCAGCGTCCCCGCCAGGCGCGTCTGGGGGCACAGTGCCCTGATGCCCTGCTGGGGCTGGAACGGAGACGCCGTGTCCTGCTAGGCGGGGCAGGGACTGGTTGCCGCGGCAGTCCCCAGCCCACCGGCCCCCGCTATGTAGAGGAGGGGGCTGTGCCACGTACCTCGGCCAGCAGGTGCCGGCGCCTCCTCTGGTCGCGGCTGCAGGGGCCGCCGCTCCACGCAACCGGTAGACTCAGTCCTCATGATAAGGAGGGGGCGCTGGCCAGCCGCCAGCCCCGGGCCCTGCTCCCCCGCACGCCGGCGGCGCCCCGCTCACGCCCATTCAGCCCGGGGCCGTCAGCTCCCCCGCGCGAAGGCAGAGGAGGGGCGTGGAGGCGGAGCTGGGAGTCACGAGGACGCAGGCGGCCAATCGGAAGCCGCAAGGGCTCCCTGGCGCCCCCGCCCCCAGAGCGCGCTGCCCCTCAGCCCCACCGTGCGGCTGGGGGTGGGAGGGAGGCAGGGCGCCTCTCAGGCGGAGGCAGGGCTAGAGCAAGGCCCCATTAATTAGGAAACGGGGGAAATGTATAATTTTTAAAGGCGTAAATATTAGTGAATCTCAAAATTCAGAAATTAAAAATAGTTAAAACACTGCTGTGTTATTTCTTTAACACAACTGAGCGTATTTTGTGCGCTTGCAACTTTACTGTGATTTGGGACTTGTTGACTAGTATAGCCAGTGGAGTTGGTCCGCGTTTAGAACTTCCTTTCAGATGGACGCAGAGCATCGCGGCCCGGTGCCTGTGGTACCCTTCTCGGTTTGGAAAGGAAAATCCCTAGACACGGAGCCAAATGTATTTGCATAAACCGAGAGCCTCATCGCTCTTTTTTGCAACAGCTTGCACAGGACAGCTGGTTTGGAGATGTCTGTGTTCTTACTGGGATACTGTAAAAAACGTGTTACCTGGTAATCAAGTAAGGGGCGAAAGCTTTAGAAAAGAAAGGATGGCAGGCCTCTGCTTTCACACCTCCCAAAGGGATTTTTACCATAAAATATCTCTGAATTATTCTAAGTGGAGGACACTAGGAGCATGCTTAAATATTGAAGGGAAAGCTGTCACTGGGCGATCTAAATCTAGTGGGTTGGCCAAGGCTCTCCAGGCAGAGCAGCTGCCTGTATCAGTGACAGCTGCAAGGAGACTGCTGACCACCTTGCCCTCTTACTCTTGGGGACTAGCCTAAGATCTGCCTGGTGGATCAATCACTCTTTGCCTCCCCAGTTCTTCCCCTTCTCTCTCAGATACCCCTTGTTAATAAAGCCTGATAGTATTATGGCTGCTGTGAGAGAGTCCGCAGTACCCAGGCTTCTAAGGCAGATGTGAGGTGGAGGTGAGCAAGAAAGGGAACCTGAAGCTTCCTCCTGTGGCAACCTCACAGGACATCCGTTAAGTATTCACCGTCTCATTCATCCCATTCACATTTGGGGAGGAAGAGGTTGACCCGCTTGTGCAGCAAAGATGAGTCCTACCTAGTTCAGCTGCCTTTTCACCAGCCACAGAGCCATTCTTGGCAACTATTCTGGTTTAAAGCAGAAATCTCTACCAAACTGTAGACTGGGATCAGCTACTAGCTCTCAAAGCCTTATGAGTATCTCTGCAAGTCAGTGGTGGGTCTCAGAGAAGCTTCTGGACACTGACTAGAAAAGAGTCACCCAGACTACTTGGTTTTGGGGTTTTTGTTTTTTTGAGACAGAGTCTCTTTTTGTCACCCTCAGTAGAGTGCCAAGGCGTCATAGCTCACAGCAACCTTAAACTCGTGGGCTCAAGTGATTCTCTTGCTTCATCCTCCCAAGTAGCTGGGACCACAGGAGCTTGCCACAACATCTGGCTATTTTTAGAGCTGGGGCTCCCTCCTTAGAGCCAGGCTTGTCTGGAACCCATGAGCTCAGGTAATCTACCCACCTAGGCCTCCCAGAGTGCTGGGATTACAGGTGATAGCCACCGTGTCCGACCCACCCACACTACTTGTAAATTCGCAACAGCAACTATGACTTTGTAATTTTTAGGCTGATTACTTTGGTCATTCATCATAGCAGATATTGTGGTTGCTCCCAGCATCCATCCACCCTCCACTTTTGTGATGCAACTTTATTTTTTGAGACAGAATTTTGTCCTGTTGGCCCAGCCAGAGTGCAGTGGCATCATCATAGCTCAAGGTAACCAAGCAATTCTTCTGCTTTGGCCTCCCCAGTCACTGGGACTACAGGCCCCCACTACAATGCCCAGCTAGTTTTTCTATTTTTAGTAGAGAGAAGGCCTTGCTCTTGCTCAGGCTGATCTCAAACTCCAGAGCGGAAGTAATCCTCTTGCCTCAGCCTTCCAGAGTGCTAGTATTACAAGTGTGAGCCACTCTACCCAGCCAAATGATGCAACCTAACATAATATTTAGATAAGTTTGCCCCACTCTCAGCTCTAGGAATAGGCTCTAGTCTAAACCAGGGTTCTCAAAATATGGTCTGAGGATCCCTGAGAATTCCTGAGGATCTTTCAGGGAATCTCTGAAGTCAAAACTATCTCATAGTAATCTAAGACATTATTTACGCTTCTCACTGATGGTGCAAAAACAAAGGTGGGCAAAGGCTGATGCCTTCACAAATCAAGGCAATGGCATCAAAATTATTAAAATCTCAATCCTCGAGTACATGCTTTTTAATATTTTATATAACAAAAGGAAATCTACACATAAAATACTTGGCTACAAACTGATGTAAGCTGGTTGTCTAAGAAAAAGCATCAGAGAAATTGTTTGAATTGCTAGCTGAACTAGCTATTTTTCTTAATGGAATATAATTTTGACTTAAGAAAAAGTGTGATAAATTATAATTATTCTGACTTGAGTATTTGTAGGTATCTTGAAAATGAACTAAGTGAGCCTGTGTCTTCAAGGAAAAAAATTGACTATTTGTTGCCAATGATGAAAAAGATACTACTTTCAAGAGAAATTTAGAATTTTGGGATACATGCATCACCATGAGTTTGACAATTTCTCAATGTTTAAGAACTTTTCTAATGAGATCAATGGTTTTATTAATGAATGTGATTTTTGGATATTGGATAATATATAACATACTAACAGGTGAAAGACCTACATTTACTCAGTAAATCATTGCGTTACAAATGGTTAATGCATTTTAATGCGTAATGTTACAAAATCATACATGAGTAAAGATCTGTTTAAAGTACAAGGCAAACAATGAGTATATACACATATATACTTTTATACTCTTATTTATATATACTTTAAAATATGAGAGGCTTATAGATAAGGTTTCAGATTTCATAGTGCAACAAATATTTAAGAAATGACCCCTATGGAGTTTTAGTATAATATGAAAGACCAATATCCACCATTATCTTAAAAGATTATTAAAATACTTGTCCAATTGCATATCAATGTAAGGCCAAGTTTTCTTCATAAACTTCAAGTGAAATAACTTACAACAGATTGAATGTAGAAGCAGCTATGAAAATGCAGCTATCATTTACAAAGCTAGACTTAAAGAGACTTGCAAAAAAATATTTAAAAAAAGGGTGGTGCCTGTGGCTCAAAGGATAGGGCACCAGCCCCATATGCCAGAGGTGGCGGGTTCAAACCCAACCCCAGCCAAAAAAAAAGAAAAAAACTGAAAAAAAAATTTAAAAAGAAAAAAAAGCAATTTTTCTCACTAATCTTTTTGTTTTGGAAAAGTTAATTCTTATCAGTATGTTATGTAAACATGTAATGGATTTATTATTTTTAATGAATTAGTAAATATTATTAAAATTTCTCAGTTTTAATTTCAAATTTGACAAATACAAGAAGTAAAACCTATGTTTAAAAGATTCTTTGGGGTCCTCGGTAATTCCTAAGAGTGTAAAGTGGTCCTAAGATAAGAGTTTGAGACCTGTCGATCTAAACGTCCCCAAAATAGTCTCGTTTTTCCTTGCCAGTAGGGTGGGTTCATAGGTGGCTGAGGGAATAAGAACGATACAGTCAGAGGAAATCTCAGGAATTTATTGAATTTGGGGGAAGAGATGCTTTCAATTCCTGCTAGATGGGAGCCAGGCAGTAAGGAACTTCAGAAGCTATTGATAAGACATACATTTTGGGCTACAAGAAGAGTTTATTTTGGGAAAAAAAATAATGCTATGGGAAACAGAGGAAGGAGGCTAGAAAGAAATCATTTCCTTTATGACATTGTTGAGTCACTAGATCAGACCAGCTCTGAAGCCCATCCTGCCTCTCTACATTCTAGTTATGTAAGGTAGTGAGTTCCTCTGTGGTTTAAACTAGCCAACCTCAGGTGCCCCAACTGATTTTCTGTGTACCTATTTGTACATATTTTTACTAAAACAGGTACTAAGGCCTCAAGATCATATACTTTCTAGGGTTTTCCTCATTCAGCCATCATCATTGCAATTGAAATTAACTTCTGAAATGAAACTGGATGGCAGAGCAGGGTCTCGGAAATAAAGGGACCTACCATTCACAAATGGGGTCAAAACAGCTCTATCTGATCTGAGTAGCAAGATTAGAACAAATTTTTACCTTTTGCATTTCCATAGTTCTCAAATTGGACAACATGAGCACATATTGCTTTTATATTGAGAAAAAAATGGAACCTATATTATTTTGAATAGCTCACTGAATGACAATACAACATTAGAGACCAGGTTGGGGACTGCAATATGGCAAGAGAACTCGGGGGCTAAAATTGCTAGCAGGGAAAAAAGATGATCTGTAAGGGATGCACCCGGGCCCCAAACATAAACATCCCTTCATTTACAGCTTTGCTAAGACCCAACTTCAAAGATTCAAGGGACAAGAATCCCCAAGGCTTAAGGAATGAATTATGCTTCAATTAAACTGGCTGAAATATTTGCAAGAGGGAAAAAGAGGTCAATCTGCAGATTATATGTCAATGCTGGAAAAGGCTTAAGATATAATATTATGTGAAAAAAAATAAAAAAGAGGACAGATCGTATGCCAACTTCTATCACGTGGCCGAAAACTGGAAGAGAACTTGGAAAAAGAAAACAGTTGTGTTAGAGTGGCAGGATCATGAGTAATCTTTCTTCCTTTTTAAAAAATTTTCTTTCATGTTGTTATAATGTTATTTTTTGCAATAAGTAAAAATGAGCGGAGTCAATGGTTCAAATTATTGAGGTCTCAGAGGCCTCTCCAGAGGGGCTGTTGCTTTTTGTCTGCCAACTGGCTCTCATCCCACACCAAGCAGAAGCTATGCCTTCCCCAAGGGCCTGGTGTCTTTGATGCTGCTGACATGACTGTTTTGTAGGTGGCCAGAAGGAAAGGAAGGAAGGAGGGTGTGGGTGGCAGCCCAGCCTGAGGGTGTCTGTGAGGCAGGAGGTGTGAGGATGTTGTGTTACCCTGTAACACAACTTGTGTGGTTCTCAGGCCCAGGTTGACTTCCTAAAGCATCCTCTTAGTCTTTTTCTCCTGGTCGGCTTCACCTTCCTTAGACTGCCGCCTAGTCCTCCTGAGGCACTATCCCTTCCACAGGCCCCCCGGGGGGCTGGGGAATAGCTGCTGCCAACAGAACAAAGGCTCTGTCTGCTGCCCTGAAGCACAAACGAAGTCCTGTCCCTTGAGGCTTTTCTAGGAATGTTTCCTGTGAGCAATCACAGAAGAAATGGGGAGTGAAACAAACAAAGGGAAAGAGACAGTTACAAAAACATCCTGAGAAGGCTGTCTGTTGGCAAAGGAGGCTTGGATTGAGGAAACAGCCCCACACGGAATGAATTCTTCTGGAAGTGGCAGGAAGCATATGGATAGACTGTAGACATGTCCTTGGGCCTTTGTTGAGTCCATCCTTCACCCATATTATATTCATCCCACAAACATTTGCTGAGTGACTGTCACGGGCCAGGCATCCTGCTAAGTGCATGCACAAATGACTTCATTTTATCTTTACGACACACCGACACACCGTGGAGGTAAGATCTTCTCATCCCCATATCTTATCTAAGGAAGTTGAGGGGGAAATTTCCAAGAGAAATTTCGGGAAATGAATTAATGTCCCAGGTCATATGGCTAAGAATTAGCAAAGTCAGCATTGGAACCCAGGCCATCAAATTCCAGGTCCCTCTTAAGACATGGTCCTCTCTTTCAAGGACTAAAGGGTCTGAATGAAGAGACAGAAACTTTAAAATAAACTAATAGTAATAGAAGATACAAGAGGACTATAATCAGCAAAGGGCCATAGGAGCAATGAAAGAGAGCAGCTGAATCTGCCTCAGAGCTCAAGGGTGAGACTCAAATCTGGCTTGGAAGAATAGAGCAGCTATATTGGCAGGTGGATTTGTTTGGGGCTGTATTAATTTTCTCTTATTATATAACAAATTGCCACACATTTAGATTAAAACAACACAACTTTATTATCTTACAGTTGAAGTAAAATAAAGTTTAACTGGATTCTCCATCCAGGATGTCACATGACTGAAATCAAAGTGGTAACTGTTGTGCCCAGATCACATAATCCCCAAACACCACAAGGGAGATGAACTCGATGCAAAAGCAAAAAAGCCTTTATTTAAGCTTGAGCCTGGGCCCTCAGTTTACCCATCATAGCAGGAGTCTTCTGAGGACCTCAACCCCTGGGTTGCTGGGTGTTTTACTGCGGTTACTAGCGGGGTAGAGGGTTTCCAGGCTATGGCAAGCATAATTGGCTACTTTAGATACTTTTTACGCCTATTAGTTGGGCTTGTATCAGACAGTTGTTTTTCGGCCCTGGCTGCTATCTTGCGGGTGGGTGAGCACCCTGCTTGGCCTTGACAGACCGAAGTGCCGGCTCCTATCTACAAAATGGAGTTACTCTTGCTTTTTAAGTAACTAGGACTGCAGTTCTCATCTGGGCTAGGGTCCTCATCCAAGTTCTCTGCTTTTTGTCAGAATTCATTTCATTGCTGTGGAATTGAGGTTCTCATGTTCTTTTGAGCTGTTGGCCTTGGACCACCTTCAGATTGCCGGGGGATACTCCCATAGAGTTTTTCACCCTGTGACCCCATAGGAAGGTCACAGCAGGGACGTTTGCTTTCTCCTAGGGCAGCCGGAGTACAGCTCTGTTACTTTCTTTTCTGCTACCAATCAGACAGAATTCTCTGCCTTTAAAAACCTCTCATGGCCTCGGCGCCTGTGGCTCAACGGGCTAAGGCGCCAGCCATGTACACCTGAGCTGGCGGGTTCAAATCCAGCCTGGGCCCGCCAAACAACAATGACGGCTACAACCAAAAAATGGCCGGGCGTTGTGGTGGGCGCCTGTAGTCCCAGCTACTTGGGAGGCGGAGACAAGAGACTCGCTTGAGCCCAGGAATTGGAGGTTGCTGTGAGCTGTGATGCCATTGCACTCGACCCAGGGTTACAGCTTGAGGCTCTTTATCAAAAAAAAAAAAAAAAAAACCTCTCATGATTAGGGCAGTCCCACCCAGATACTCTCCTTATTTTAAGGTCAACTGCCATGGGACCTTAATTATATCTGCAAAATCCCTCACAACAACACTTAGTGTTTGAGAGACTGGCCGAAAGTGTGTATACTCTGAGGGCGAGGAATCTGGGGAGCCATTTTAGAATTCTGCCATTTTAGAATTTTAGTTGGATTT
>CAUYRH010043593.1:0-26097 GCA_963574655.1 Perodicticus potto | reverse complement strand
CATTTCCTCTCAGTGTGTGATCACCTTGAGAATAGCACAGAGTCACCTGCAGTAGGTCAGTTACCTTAGTACAATTCCAAAGCAAGTGACCTTTTAAAATTGGATGTGGATGTCTTGAATCATTCTTGTTCATGCCTGTGGCTTCTCTTGGGAGTTTCGGTGAGCTGTATAAAACTCTTGTTCCTTGGGCTGTAGATGAGCAGCCAGGATGCAGGCCCACCGGAGTGCTGGAGGCTGCTGCCCAGCAGACCTGCAGGCTTGGCTTCCTGGAAGAGCACTGCTACCCCTGCAGAAGGGCTGGACACCGCAGAGGCTTTTTTCGGTTTGGTGCTCCCTGGGTGCAAACCACAGGAAGCTGTTTTAGAACAGCTGCCAGGGGAATGGGACCCTGAGTACATTTATGAGTCGGAGTATCTTCCTTCTAGATGTAGTGAAGATATGCCTTGTAGTTATAATGGATCTACTTGTTAAATCCATTTTCACCTGTCTGCACTTTCCTTAACTTGTAGAAATTAAAACATGAATTGTCCAAGCATAGAAGTGGATTTTGTTAAAATATGTAATTGTCACGTATTACATTGCTTATAATGTATATTATTAGATATTTATAATGTTCTTGGCTCCTGTTGTTTCTCAAACTTTTGTGTAGAAAAAGGGGCACTTGTTCTTTGAAAATTTTGGGGTTATATAAAATAACTTGTTATATGGTATATATTATTGAAACATAAAATCTGAATTGCTTCACACAATACACTGCAAAGCACTGCATTTACATTTTTTAGATGATAGGCTTTAGGTATATTTGTGCAAAATCTGTATATGCCTTATGTGAAATAGAAAGTTCCACATGCAGTAGTTCTTGTTTTGAGTTTTTTAGGCAGTACCTTTAATTTTCTTGTTTTATTTTCTCTCAAACTGAAGGTTTATATTATTAACATGATGAGCAATATAAAAAGATAAAGATTGTTCAGTTGATTCTTTTCTTTTTTTATTTTATTACTATCATTATTTTTCCAAAACAGAGTCACCCTTTCTCTCTGGGTAGAGTGCAATGGCATCACAGCTCAAGGCAACCTCAGACTCTTAGATTTGAATGATCCTCTTGCCTTAGCCTCCTGAGTAGCTGGGATTACAGGCACCTGCCACAAAGCCCAGCTATTTTTTTCTATTTTTAGTAGAGATGAGGTCTCACTCTTGCTCAGGTTGGTCTGAAACTTCTGAGTTTAAGCAATCCAATTGCCTAGGCCTCCCAGAGTGCTAGGATTACAGGTGTGAGCCACCACACCCAGCCTATTCACTTCATTTTTGGCATATGAGACTATGACAAGCACTTACAGCTTCCTCCACTGAGAAGTTAATAGGTGCTAAAGATATAACTGTAGAATTCTACTGCGTGTTTGCATTTTTCAAATAACTATAAGAAAACTTGGGGATTATGCAAGCCCATTTATTTTATCTTACAGGTAAACAAGTTTAAGATTTTTCAGGATTAAGCTACATAATTAAACAAGTAGATAATGATAGATACCTTCTCAAGAATCAATTTAATTTTTTAAATTAGTTTTTAAACATTTTCACTAACATTTGGTAGTGACAGATATTGAGATCAAGTTTCATAGTTCCTGCGAAAACTGAGACCAGGGACTGAGTCCCAGTAGAGACTCAAGAGACTTAAGAGAGTTTATGTTGATATAACTTGTTATTAACTTAAAGGACAAGTGACAGAAAACAAGAGTCACACTCAACTGACATTTATCAGGCCAGGATTTTAAGGACATGCCTTGGAAAAGCATAGCCTACAAAGTATCTGTTACAGACTGGGCTCTCCAGGGAAGATTTTGAGAACATAGCATTTATAAGGGGAAAAGAAAGGCACAAGGGAAAATGGGGAGGGGTGAAGGAGGTGAGCAGTGAGGCAATTGACAGTTTTCTTATGAAGTTCTATTTGGTGCTCAGTAAATCTACATATGATAAAATGAACATTCCTAAAAGGAATTAAAGGGAACAGTCAGTGCTATATTCCTCTGAGGGTGGGTAGTAGAGTGGTGTGGCTTTAGCTTAGTTTCCATCTGTGGAGATAATTTTGAGATAATCAGCATTTGAGAGTTCATGTAGTCTGTAGTCCTAAGCTTTTGGACTTACCATGGCATGCTCTCATTTTATAAGGGCTGTGTATCTTGAAGGATTTGTGAGGGCTGGAGGAAATATAAAATGTTTTACCCAAAAATACATTTCTTTGACATATTTTGAGATGGCTAAAGGGAAAACAGGAACAATAAGGCTGCCTAGGTGGAAAGCTGGGGGAGAAATTTGCATTTGTAGAGAATCTCTGTTAGATGCAGCCTGGCCCTGCCTGTGTGACCTGGGACAGGCTTGCTTGGAGTCTGACACCCTAAAAGTTCAGCACATAAACATTACACCGTGGGCTATTACTGTGAGGCTTAGCTGCATGACAAGACAACCTTGGGTTCGTGGCTTCCTTGCTCCCTCCCCTAGCCTACGCACACAGAGTAAAACAGAAACAAGCAAAAAACCAAAACAAATAAAAACACCCAGTTTAGTCTTTATGTTGTTGTTGTTGTTGTTTGTAGAGAGAGAGTCTCACTTTATCACCCTCAGTAGAGTGCTGTGGCGTCACACGGCTCACAGCAACCTCCAATTCCTGAGCTTAGGTGAGTCTCTTGCCTCAGCCTCCCAAGTAGCTGCGACTATAGGCGCCCACCACAACGCCCGGCTATTTTTCTGTTTTTGCAGTTCGGCTGAGGCCGAGTTTGAACCTGCCACCTTCAGCATATGGGGCCAGCGCCCTACTCGGTGAGCCACAGGCGCCACCCCCTTTGTTGTTGTTTTTGAGACAGATTCTCACCATGTGGGTCTCACCCCGGGGTGTCACAACTCACAGCAACCTCAAACTCTTGGGCGCAGTAAGGATTCTCTTACCTCAGTCTCCCAAGTAGCTGTGGCTACAGGTACCCATCACAAAGCCCAGCTATTTTTTGTTGTTGTTGCTATTGTCATTGTTGTTTAGCAGGCCTGGGCCAGTTTCAGGCTGCATGTGGCCAGTGCCCTAACCACTGAGCAACAGGCATTGAGCCTGTTTATTCATTTTCTAAGTCCCCTCATTACTTAGCAGAGGACTCTGTACTATCTCATTAGAGAGAGGATGGCAGTGCTAAGGTGACTCAGTTCTCAGGCTCAGTTCTCCCTTTTGCTTAATGAATTTATTTTTTTTTGAGACAGAGTCTCACTATGTCACCCACAATAGAGTGCTGTACTGTCACAGCTCACAGAAACCTCAAACTCTTGGGCTTAAGCCATTCTTCTGCCTCAGCCTCCTAAATAGCTGGGATTACAGGCTCCCGTCACAATGCCTGACTTTTTTTTTGTTGCAGTTGTCATTGGTGCTTAGCTGGCCCAGGCTGAGTTCGAACCCACCAGCCTCGGTGTATGTGGCTGACTCCATAACCACTGTGCTACATGGACTGAGTCTGACGTAGTGAATTTTGAGGAATCCTAAGATTTTTATTTTTCCTGTACATTATGAAAGTCATTTCTGTATGATGTCCTATGATGCCCCACTTTAAAGAGGTGGACCCATTTATTGCTGCTTCCTGGCTGTAAATAAGGAGAGGTATCCAATGTATGGATTAATATGGGAGGCCCTCTGGAAGACACCATGCAAGTGTCAATACCAAGTATCTCTTTGTTTTCTTCATGAAAAAGTTAACAACCCTTCTGAAGTGCAGAGTTCACTTAGGATGACTGTGATCTGGATATTCTGCGAGGTGAAGGCCTAATTACCAAGCACCCTCTATCCCTGTCTAATATCTCCCACTTCTCAATTATTGCTGAGCTAAACCAGGGTGCCTGGACCCAAAGCAACATCCTAATTCACCTTCCATTTTCTCTTTCCCTTTTTATATTGCATTGTGTAATCCCTCTCATTGCCTTCCTTCAAACATATTGCAAAATGAGAACTACATAAGTATGACTTATGCAACATTATCTCAAACCACCTGTTTTGAGATAATATTAATGGATTTAATGGATGGATTTAAGCCTGAAAATTTGGGAGAAAGGGTTCTAAAGATAGTTTGGTGGGCAAAAGGCTAGGCAATTGTGTCTACTAATTGCCTGGATTCAGGATAGATGCACAGACATGTAGAAATCGTCTCTGTTGAGTCGGTTCTCAAGTTGGGGTCACAATACAAGTTGAGTCAGTCCCTTGGTATGAGACACTGGTCTGAGTAGTTTGGCCTTTCCACTAGAATGTAGAACCTGGAAGATTTCTTTACAACTAGCCTGAGGTTTCACAAGGGATGTGGGTAATACTAAGAATCTTTATTACCATCAGCTACATGACTCCAAACTAGCAGTTTGTAGGGGACAGTGGCTTGTTGTTGTCATTATTTTTAGCTATGCCTGTGCCTTTGCAAATTTAGGCCCTTCCTAAATTTAGGCCCTTCCTGGTTCTTGTCTTATACCCCTTTATTAACTTGTAAATGGAAGTTTCAAGAACACAGAAATTTTCATTTTTATTACCCTTACTTTTGTTCTTCCACTTTCACATTTGGGCTTTGCATTTTATTATAGGATCCCTACTCATGACATCCACTATAATTTAACATCTGTTCATTTCTCTCTTGTCAAGCTGTTGGGATTTTGTAATAATTTTTTCATTATTTGTAACTGTATTGGGGTTGAAGTACATGGGCTGTGTAGTTTTAGTCATTTGGAGTCTTTTAAGACTTGCATTGCAAGAGATCCCTCTGAATCTTTTACTTTCATTATTATTTTTTTTTTTTGTAGAGACAGAGTCTCACTTTATCACTCTCAGTAGAGTGCTGTGGTGTCACACAGCTCACAGCAACCTCCAACTCCTGGGCCTAGGTGATTCTCTTGCCTCAGCCTCCAGAGCAGTTGGGACTACAGGCACCTACCACAACACCCAGCTACTTTTTTGTTTTTTGCTGTTTGGCCAGGATCGGGTTTGAACCCACTACCCTCGGTACAGGCGCCGCCCCTGGATCTTCTAAATAAGGGCACTAAATCCATTCATGAGAGTTCCGCCCTCATGACCTAATCACCTTTCCAAAGCCCTGCCTCTTAATGCTATCAGGTTGGGGATTAGGCTTTAACATATGAATTTTGAGTGGGCACAAACATTCAGACCATAACAACATCTGTCTTTGCTCCCACTGCAGTAACAAAATAGAAGATTTAAACAACAGACATTTATTTCTCACAGTTCTACAGTTTGAGAAGTCCAAGAACAAGGTGACTGGATTCATCATCTGTTGAGGGTTCTCTTCCTGCTTTGCAGACAGTCCCTTTCTTGCTGTGTCCTCGTGAGGCCAAGAGACTGAGAGAAAAAGCACACTCTTCTTATAAGCACACCAATCCCATCATGGTATTTTAATTTTTAATTTTTTTTTTTCTCTTGTTGAGACAAACTCTCACTCTGTTGCCCTGGGATTAAGTGTTGTGACATCATCATTGCTCACAGCAACCTCAACTCTTAGACTCAAGAGATCCTCATGCCTCAACTTCTCAAGTAGCTGGGAGTATAGGCCCCTGCCACAACAAAGCCTGGCTAATTTCTTCTACTTTGGAATAGACAAGGTATGGCCCTTGTTTATTACGGTCTCAAACTCTTGAGCTCAAGCAATCTGCCAGCCTAGGCCTCCGCCTCCCAGAGTGCTAGGATTATAGGTGTGAACCACTATGCCTGGCCTTAATTTTTAATTTTTAATTTCATCTTCTCCCTTTTTTGAATCACTATATTCTTCAGTCTTTCTGGGGTTTTGTAAAAGTAAATCAAAACCAATTGCCACATGTCATGTCTTTCTCTTCTTTTCATATTCTCAGATTTGTTGAAATCTTATTCCTTGCTATACAATCTCATCTTTTTATCATCCTTGGATTATTACAGTTTTAGGGGGTTTTGTTTATTTATTTTGTTTTAACTGATTTTACCTTCATTTTATTATATCCTAAGAAAAGTGTTGCCTTAAATTATAACAGTATAAACTCTTTTTTTTTTTTTTAAGACAGAGCCTCAAGCTGTCACCCTGGACAGAGTGCTGTGACATCGCAGCTCACAGCAACCTCCAATTCCTGGGCTCAAGCGAGTCTACTGCCTCTGCCTCCCAAGTAGCTGGGACCACAGGCACCTGCCACAACAACCGGCCATTTTTTGGTTGCAGCCGTCATTGTTGTTTGGCGGGTCCAGGCTGGATTCAAACCCGCCAGCTCAGGTGTACATGGCTGGCGCCTTAGCCCGTTGAGCCACAGGCGCCGAGCCAACAGTATAAACTCTTCATTGCCCAACAAAAACCTAGTGTCTCCTTTTACATGGTAAAATATTGGTTCTGAATTTCAGCATACATGAGAATTACCAGTAAATCTTGTTAAAATTCAACGTGTGGCTGCCACATTCACGGTTTCTGATTCAGTAGATCTGGGATTTGGCCTGAGAATTTGCTTCTCTAACAAGTCTTCATGTGATGTTAAAGATGTTGTTCCAGGAACTTCAGTTTTATTGGTGGGCGGTACCGAGGGTGGTGGGTCCCAACCAGGGTTGGCCAAACTGCAACAAAAAATAGCCAGGCATTGTGACGGGTGCTTGTAGTCCCAGCTACTTGGGAGGCTGAGGCAAGAGGATCACCTAAGCCCAAGAGCTAGAGGTTGCTGTGAGCTGTGACACCACAGCACTCTACTGAGGGTGACAAGGTGATACTCTTACCTCAAAAAAAAAAAAAAAAAAAAAAAGAATAATTGGTAAAGGAATTTTTGAAGTTTTTAAAGAATGATGGGTTCATGAAAGGAGGATCCTTCCTAACTTGAAGGACAAACATTGGTTAGTAGACAATTATAATGATTCCCATCTTTTCTCTGTGATTGGTAGACACATGGTTATATTACCCATATTTGGCTAAGAAAAAACCTTGAAAACTTCAAGAAAATGAGTTTTGACTATCTGTGTGTGTGTGTATATGTGTATACCTATATATGTATGTAGATACACCCATACACCCTTATAATACAATTACATATACAGTGATACCTTGGGAATCCAAACTTAACCCATTCCAGAACCCCATTCAAGTTCCAAATCGTTCACGTTCCAAGACAATTTTTCCCCTTTAAAATAATAGAAACTGGATTAATCTGTTCCGGGGTCCCACAAACTCGAATTTTCAAAATTACTGTAACAGTAAATACACTGGATTTTAAGGTAAAATATTAACAAATAATATTTTAATAAATATGTAAATTAATAAAGTTTAAAATGTGAAAACCTAAATTTATAAAGGCCTGCTTCATCATGATTGAACACTTGGTTGGAGATGTTGTAACTATAGCCACCCGTAAGAAAAATACGGGCCCCCACTTCGGGTACAAATCAGAGGTGATTTTATTTACTCCTGCGCAGGGGGAGCGCTGCAAAAAGGCAGATGGCCCAAATCAGGTGGTCATTTATTACATCTGTACAGACGGACCGCTGCCCCCAAAAGGCAAACGGTCCCGAACAAAGAAGCAGGTAGCCTTTTATACCCTTTTCGTTGCCATTCAAGCAAGCAAGAACAAAAGCAAGACGTGACTGTTAGCTGGGGGGCAGGGTTACAGTCAGGGGGCTACAGCGTGGCTATTACGTGGCGTACCTCATAACGGTTGGCACAGAAACATGGGTGGTACAGAAGCAGCTTTGGAAATACAGTAACCTGGGAACATCGTACAGGTAATGTTTTCTCCATTGTTTGCCCATTGCTAGGGAGGTTGGGGTAAGTTTCTCATCATTGTGTTACCATTTCTAGGGAGTTAGGGCACTTGGAGAACTTCCTTCTCAGAAACCTGTTTTCAGAATTAAACCAAAAAGGGGAGTTTGAGATGGATGGGGACTCAGGCTGAAACAGTTAGGGGCCTTTAGGGGTCTTCTTGCCAGGTCAGTTACTACAGGAAACATCCCCTCACTGTTCACAGACTCCTTAAAGTCCTTTACAAACTTTGTTGCTGCTTCCGAATTAGAACTGGCAGCCTCTCCGTGCATAACAACACTATGGATCCCAGTCCTTTTCTTAAAGTTCCTGAACCACCCCCTATTGGCTTTACACGCCTCCTTGAGCACCAATATCAGGCCTGCCTTTCACTAAATCATCCTGCAAGAGGTTGATTTTCTCACAAAGCATCATCTCAGAAACCACATCACCAGCCAGCTGTTTTTCATTAATTCAAACTACCAGGAGTTTTTCCATCTCTTCCGTACTTTCCAATCTCCTAGAGGTCAGCATGGTAACCCCTTTCGCCACATCAGCTGCTTTGATAGCGTCTTTGTTTTTTCAAAATCATACAAACAGTCGATTTCAGCATCCCGAACGTAGTAGCGAGACCAGCCGCAGGTGTACTATTTTCGTGCTTAGCGAAAAGACCTTTCTTAACTTCAATTGTAGCTCTACCAGCTTTCCTCTTACTCTTATTTTCCTCAATCCACTTTGTCGACCCATGGTGAATACATTTAGTTATTATTATATTATTTTATTTATTTATGTATTTATTTACTTGAGACAGAGTCTCACGTTGTTGCCCTAGGTAGAACGCTCTGGCATCACAGCTCACAGCAACCTCAAACCCTTGAGCTCAAGTGATTGTCTTGCCTCAGCCTCCCGAGTAGCTGGGATTACAGGCGCCTACCACAATGCCTGGATATTTTTAAAAGATGGGGTCTAGCTCTGGCTCAGGCTGGTCTCGAACCTATGAGCTCAGGCAATCCATTCTTGGCCTCCCAGAGTGCTAGGATTACAGGCATGAGCCACCGCACCCAGCCAACTGTTGTTATATTAAAACACACAAAAAGAAAAAACAGAAAACAAGCATAGAAGCATAAAATCAGCAGCAAAACCCACTACAGCTTCTGACTTAATGACAAAGCATATGGGTGGCCCATGCACTGGGGAAACGTGTGCACATAACACACTAACCACTTCCCGGGTGTTCAGATTCCAAAGAAGCATTTGGATTCGGACAAAATTTGCTAGAATTTTTCATTCAGATGGCAAGTTGTTCAAGTTCTGGGGCGTTTGGATTCTGGGAGCAATACTGTCTGTACGTATTCTTCCTTCTCTCATATAAGACAGTGGAATTTTAAAAGACATCTTGAGACCACGGAAGAAAAGTCTTGAGGATGGTTGAACAAAATCTGGAAAGAGTCTCAGAGCTTAATGACGCTGATTCTGGATTTAGGTGGCCCTAGATTTTGTTATCTAAAGACTGGCTTATGGTTTCAGGCTCCTCAATTTCATACTCATAGTAACTAGCCTTCTTTATTATTGTTCTCTTCTGCATGGTTAGATTTCTTTCTTTTTAATTTTATACTGGCTGTAGCTCTTTCTGATTCTGACTTTTCTAATAAATGTTGTTTATAGTTAACATCATTCTACTATTGAGGGTATTAAATATATTCCCTCCAAAATCCTCTACATTGCTTTTACCTGGGTTTTCTTTCTTTCTTGTTTTTATTTGGGGGGGGTGTTAAGAGGAAAATTTTTATTCAATTCAAAGACCTTTGAAAGAACACAAGTTCTCTTAACACTTTGAACATAAAGTACGATTCTCAGTCTGTCCCTACACTAAGGACATATAGTTTACACAGTCCAGATGAACGTTATGCATTTTAATAGCATGTATTTTGATGTACCTGCTTAACTGTTTTAAAACTTTCAGTGTTGGGTGGCGCCTGTGGCTCAACGAGTAGGGTGCTGGCCCCATATACCGAGGGTGGTGGGTTCAAACCCAGCCCCAAGGCTTGGCGCCTGTGGCTCAACGGGCTAAGGCGCCAGCCACGTACACCTGAGGTGGCAGGTTCGAATCCAACCGGGGCCCGCCAAACAACAATGACAGCTGCAACCGAAAAATGGCCGGGCGTTGTAGCGGGCGCCTGTAGTCCCAGCTACTTGGGAGGCAGAGGCAGGAGACTTGCTTGAGCCCAGGAATTGGAGGTTGCTGTGAGCTGTGATGCCAGAGCACTCTATCCAAGGTGACAGCTTGAGGCTCTGTCTAAAAAAATAAAAATAAAAATAAAAATAAAAAAATAAAAAACCCGGCCCCGGCCAAACTGCATCAAAACATAGCCAGGCATTGTGGTGGGCTCCTGTAGTCCCAGCTACTCGGGAGGCTGAGGCAAGAGAATCGCCTAAGCCCAAGAGCTGGAGGTTGCTGAGAGCTGTGACTCCACAGCACTCTACTGAGGGTGATAAAGTGAGACTCTGTCTCTACAAAAAAAAAAAAAAATCTTTCAGTGTAGGGCGGCGCCTGTGGCTCAGAGGAGTAGGGCACTGGTCCCATATACTGGAAGTGGCGGATTCAAACCTGACCCAGCCACAGAAAAAACTTTCAGTATTGATATAAAGTTTTTTTTTTACATACTCATGTGTTTATTAGGTTTCCACTTTTTGCCTCCACAGAATTAAAAAGGCTTACAATTTAATAACAATAATAATGTTTAAGATAAGGACTAGAAACAAAAACCTCGTAAAGAACGAACTAAGATAAATACATTCAGAAAAGAAATCAGACAATTGCTGCATTGAAATATTAAGCAATAATAATAATAATAATGCAAAGAAAGTAACATTCACGTTGTCAGACAAGAGTATGTCTATTATAGAATGCTTTGACTCTGAGGTTCAGTATGGAATCATCAGTTAACTTCTCATTTCTTTTTCCAAAGTCTCAAAAAATAGATAACTAATCTTTATAAATAAAAGTAAAAGATAGGCGGCGCCTGTGGCTCAGCACCGGCCCCATAAATCAAGGGCGATGGGTTCAAACCTGGCACCAGCCAGCCAAAACAGCAGTGGCAACTGCAACAAAAATAGCTGGGCATTGTGGTGGGCACCTGTAGTCCCAGGTACTTCGGAGGCTGAGGCAAAAGAATCGCGTAGCCCAAGAGCTGGAGGTTGCTGTGAGCTGTGATGCAACAGCACTCTACTGAGGGTGACAAAGTGAGACTCTGTCTCAAAAAAAAAAAAGAGTAAAAGATAATTTCAAAAAACAGATCATGCCAAATCTTATAGACAATAGAAAAGGAAGAAATACTTCAAAATCATTCTACTTAATCTGGATATACCTAATATTAAAATTGGAGAAAATATATTATTATAAAGGGGAAATTACAAACATATTTCACTTATAGATGAAGATGTTTGCCTGGGTTTTCTTGCAGAAGATAACTGCTATAAGCAACAGCTCAGGGCATGCAGTAGCCCTGAAGGGGAGATTGGTAGATATAACAATAGGGCTTATGACAAGCAGCAGACAGACAGTGATTTCACTTTGACTCCCTGGTCCTGACATTTGGGTGCCCCAGTTTTACCTAAATTAGGGCAAATTTTTCTGTTTTGACAAATTAGCTTTAGAAAAGGATTTTAATTTTCCAATCAAAATACAAACACAAATTATTTAGTCCACAACATTGGGCAATATTATTTGGGAGAATGCTAACAGCATTACCAATCCCCAAACTTCAATAATAGCATAATACAATAAAAGCTTTTTTTTTTTCTTTTTAACTGCAGGTCAACTGAATAGAAGTTCTTCTTTGGTGGTATTGGGAGAGAAAGTTGAAAAACTCTGCTTCACAGCATCATTCAGGGAGCCAAGTTAATGGAGGACCTGGCATCTTTAGTATTTGTTGTCTCAGGTTATTTTCGGTTTTAACACTGAATCTGTAGATAGGGGAAGGAAGAAGAGGTTTGCACATGGGAAGTTTTTATGAGCCAAGCCTGGAATCAACAAAAATTACTTCTTCTCACATCTGTTGATGTGAACTCAGTTAAACCACATGTAAGTGCAAGGGAGGCTAGGAGGAAATCTGGCCTCTTTCCAAAAACAAAAAGAAAAAAAAAATGAATTATTATTAATTAAGCAAGAAATCTTTATGTTGTCCTCTAGAGATTTTCACTGAAGATTTAAACAAGGAAAAAGCCCCTTTCTAAAAACTACAAGGTTCGACGATTAAGTTCGCAAACTTGACAACATGCATTTCAATTGGCAGCAATTGTACTAACAACTCGATAAGTTTTCATGACCTTTGAATAGATAGTGTCTCACAGTGGTGTTTGTGTTCTGCGCCTGGTAGCATCTGGCTGAGCGGTGTTCCTTATTATTGTTGCATGTTTTTGTGTGCTGTCACAAGAATGTCAGAGCTTGAATAACAGCATGAACAAACATTAAATTTCTTGTTGAACTTGGCAAGAGTGGAAATGAAATCAGGAACATGTTAGTGCAAGTTTATGGGGATAATACCATGAAGAAAATGGCATAGTACAAATGGATTAAACATTTTTCTGAGGAGAGACAAAGCATTCACTGATGAAGAAAGGTAACAAGCAGGACTGATGAAAACGTTGCATAAAATTGTCAAATTGTGCATCAAAATCGTCAGCTGTGAGAAGCATAGCAGGCCACGTGAACATTGATAGAGAAACAGGAAAATCTTAATAGAAATCTTGGCATGAGAATGTGTTTGCAGAAATGGTCCCACATCACCACAACACATAAGTTCGCAGGGCACGGTCTGTGAGAGAGTTTTAGCCAGTAAACAAGTAACTATATTGGAACATCCTCCCTACTCACCTGAAAAAATATTGCTTTTTTTCGTTTCCTGAAGGTAAAGAAAATATCGAAAGGAAGACATTTTGATAACATTCAGGACATCAAAGATGCTACAACAAGAGCTCTAATGACCAGTCCAGAGAAAGAGTTCCGAAATTGCTTTGAATGGTGGACAGGCACTGGCATTGGTTGACGTCTCCCTCTGAAGGGAGCTTCACTGAAGAGGTGACCACAGTGATGTTATTCAGCAATGACGTATGGAGCATTCTTTCTAGGATGAGTTCACAAACTTAACTGCCAGACTGTATGGGTACAGCTACTTGCAAAGTTTTAAATCCTTTTGTTTTAACAAAAACATTTTCAGAAATGTGTTGTCTGAGTCACTTTAAATCAGCTAGACCTCATTTGTAGGGCCATGTCTTTAGGGTTCCACTGAAAAAGAGGAAATGGGTAGTTTTAAGTAATGTTGCATAGAACTGAGTCTAGCAAGATTTTTCTAGCACCTGTTAACAATAAAAAAAATATGGATCTCATAAGGGGCGGTATTAATACAGAAAGAACAGTTCAGTGGCAGCTTTCTGCAGGAAAAGATTCTCAGGTACATTTTGAAACAAGATAAAAGATGGCTATTAGCAAAAGGCAGCAACATAAGCCAAGGAAGGACATGGTGTATGTAAGAAACACGAGGACTAAGCATGGCTGCAGAGTAAGAGGGGGCAAGGTATAGAGCTGGCAGAGACTCGGTAGGGAGAGGCAAGTAATTGTTCACCAACTTAGTGTTTCCTCTTCCATGCAATAGAATTTCAGCTGAAGAGTGGTTGTCTAGCCTAGGGCGACATTTTCTTGCCTCTAAATGTGGCCATGTGACCGAATTCCAGCCAACAGAATGTGAAAAGAAACTAATGTATTACGTCCAAGTCAATATTTTTACAAAGTAAGCCCTCATTGTACTCTTTTCTTTTCTTTTTTTTAAAGAAACAGTCTTACTTTGTCACTCTGGGTAGAGAGCTGTGGCGTCGTAGCTCACAGCAACCTCAAACTATTGGGCTCAAGTGATTCTCTTACCTCAGCCTCCCAGGTAGCTGGAACTACAGGCCCCTGCCACGATGCGCAGGTATTTGTAGAGATGAGGTCTCGCTCTGGCTCAGGCTGGTCTTGAACCTGTGTGCTCAGGCAATCCATCCTTCTCAGCCTCCCAGAGTGTGAGGATTAAAGGTGTGAGCCAACACGTGGTGCTCTTTTCATTGGCTTGATGCAGAAGATAAGAACTCAAAAAGCCCACAGAGCTATGAAACCAATTGATCCCTTCACCCTGAAATACCATGTGAATAAAAGCTGCCCACCAACCAGAAGCTTCCCTGTCGACAGTCATGTAAGTCAGAAATAAAGTTATATTGGAGAAAGCCATTAAGACTATTGTAGTTATTATCCAAATTAATCAGTTCTGAAATATTGGACAGGGTGCACTTGTCAAGGCCATATACCATGCTGAAGAGATTGTATTTTATCTCGGAGGATGGATTGAAGAATTATACCCCTTGAAGTATAAGAAAGAAACTATTAGACTCTTGTTTTAAAAAGATTAAATTAGCTAAGCTTGGTGGCTCACACCTGTAATCCTAGTACTCTGGGAGGCCGAGGCAGAGGGATTGCCTGAGCTCCCGAGTTTGAGACTAGCCTGAGCAACAGCGAGATCCCATCTTTAAAAATAGTCGGGCACTGTGGTGGGCGCCTGTAGTCCCAGCTGCTCAGGAAGCTGAAGTAAGAGAATCATTTGAGTCCACTGAGGCTGTTGTGAGCTATGCCACCAGGGAGCCCTACGGAGGGTGACCAAGTAAGACTCTGTCTCCAAAATAACATAAAAATAAAAA
Source organism: Perodicticus potto (assembly GCA_963574655.1). Lineage (NCBI taxonomy): Eukaryota > Metazoa > Chordata > Mammalia > Primates > Lorisidae > Perodicticus > Perodicticus potto. The sequence goes on along the minus strand of CAUYRH010043593.1, from coordinate 11,614 downwards.
GACTAAATTAGTGACAGTGTCAGGAATGAACATTTAGGATGGCAAGTAAAAGATTATTTTAATGTGAATTCCAGACACAAAATAATGTAATCCTGAAAAAAATCATAATAAAATAGGCAAGAAAAAAACTAAAAAGGAGGAGAGACAGTCCGGAAATTAAAACAAACCAATGAAAACATGTTGCTTAGTGGCCATATACATTTTGGGGAAGGAAGTTTTTATTTCTTTTTCTTTTTCTTTTTTTTTTTTTGTAGTTTTTGGCCGGGGCTGGGTTTGAACCCACCACCTCCAGCATATGGGGCTGGCGCCCTACTCCTTTGAGCCACAGGTGCTGCTGAAGAAGATTTTTTAAAGAAAATTGTTCTGGAGCAATTGTATAAATGTTAGCGAGCACATAGAAAGAAAGGTCATGGAACGAAATTTGGTGTAAAGTGCAGGTACATTCCTTGAGTTTGAGATGCTTGTGGGACATCAATGTAAAGACAACTGGTACGGGAAGAACAACTGGTTCATCCTTTGGCTAAGACAAACTGGGCAGACAAGGAAGCATGTGTAAAACAGAAGTGTGGAGTGTCTGAAATGAATGTGAGAGTGACTTTCCTGAGGAAGTGGTCATGGTCTCATAAATGGCACAGAAGTGAAAGAAGCGGAGGCTGTTGTGGTCAAGTCCTCCTGTTGACCTCAGTTTTGTGTCCTGTGTTTACACCCAGTGTCAGGCAAAGAGTGCTCGCATGTAATGTCCGGTCAATACACGTCAAGCACATGTCGCTGTGGCATTGACAAGCGTTGTGGTATCACAGCTCATAGCAACCTCAAATGCTTGGCCTCAAGTGATCTTTTCTCAGCCTCCTGAGTCACTGAGACTACAGGGACCTGCCACAACACCTGGGTATTTTTTCTGTTTTTAGTAGAGAGGGGGTCTTGCTGTGCTTAGGCTGGTCTCAACCTCCCGAGCTCAGGTGAGCCACCTGCCTCGGGCCTCCAAGAGGTAATAGGAGATTTAATAGAGAGGCTTTCCCTCTGGAAGGCGGGGTGAGTGGGTACTACTCAGGGCCCTCTAAGCGCTGCTGCTAATCACCCTCACCACCCAGACCACAATAGTCTATATTAAATAATGGAGAGCCATGAGGTATAAATAATAATCAAAGTCTGATTTTTTTTTTTTTTTTTTGTAGAGACAGAGTCTCACTTTGTCACCCTCGGTAGAGTGCTGTGGCTTCACACAGCTCACAGCAACCTCCAGCTCTTGGGTTTAGGCGATTCTTTTGCCTCCACCCTCCTGAGTAGCTGGGACTACAGGCACCCGCCACAACGCCCGGCTATTTTTTGGTTGCAGTTTGGCTGGGGTCGGATTTGAACCCGCCACCCTCAGTACATGGGGCCGGTGCCCTACTCGCTGAGCCATAGGCACCACCCAAAGTCTGATTTTTTTAAAGTACAGATATAGCTAGATGTTTGCCAGCCATTGTAACTGGTTACTGCTTATTGGCACTATCCCCCAGACAGGCGTAAGATTAGTGACTTCTCCTGCTACCTCTAACAGAGTGAGCAGGCCCCAAGACTTGTTCTTCTGTAGGTGACCTTGCTATTTTGAAGCCTAAGACTGCTCTTTGAAGTATTTTTCAGGTTCTGCTTTCTGGAGGGACAGACACCAACCACATCTAGGGAGAGGCACAAGAACAATACAGAGAACTAATTGCCTAGCTTTTTGCCCACTAAACTGTCTAAAGACTCTTTCTTCCCAAATTCTCAAGGAGATGGATTTACCCGTTTCCTTGGCACCTCACAAAATAAAACTCTCCACTGCAGAGCCTGCGGTCTTGGCCTTCACTGGGTCGTTGGCAAGGGACCCAGTTGGACTGTAACAAGATTTGGCCTTGCTATTATTGAATTGGGTCCAAAAATTAGGAGACTTTGTATACTGGGTCTTTGTCATTTGCTTTAAAAAAAAAATAAATGCAAATGTCTTTGCTGAAAAAAAAAAAGCACTGAGTCTTTGTCATTTGCTTTAAAAAATAAATGCAAATGTATTTGGTGCAAGAAGAAAAGAAAAAAAAATTAGGAGACTCTGATGCAAAGAGTCCTGTAAACATAAATACTTAAAATAAAATGTGAGTCCTTCCTTGATGGCAGTGGAGGCGTGTGTTTAAAAGGTTAGTGGTACCCTTCGAATCTGGGAGCTGTTTTGAAATCTGCCATGACCACATGCAAATGGAGTTCAGAGAATGTGATGCTGAGACTGAGGCAGGAAGAATGATGTAAAAATCCTTGCGTTTGCATTACTTAGACATGCCTATTTAATTTCCAAAACTTTTTTCCTCTCAGCTTTGTGTCAGTGTATTTTTTCCCAATATTTTCAGTATGAAATTAATTTTTTAATTATTTGTCAAAAGATTTTTTTGTGGCACATTAATATTTCATGCGTGCTTCAAAATGATTTTTTTTTTTAGGCAGAGTCCCACTTTGTCACCCCTGGTAGAGTGCCCTGGCGTCATAGCTCACAGCAACCTCTAACTCTTGGGCTCAAGCGATTCTCTTGCCTCAGCCTCCCTAGCAGCTGGGACTACAGCTGCCACAACACACGGCTATTTTTTTTTTTTTTTTTAGACATGGTGTCTCTCTCCCTCTAGCTCAGACCATTCTCCAGCTCCTGAGCTCAGGTGATCCTCCCACTTCGGCCTCCCAGTGCTGGGATTACAGGCATGAGCCACCATGCCCGGCAAAATGATTATGTTTTGCATATATGACAATGGTTCTTACGATGTGATAAAACTATTTCCTATATTAGTAATATGTTATTCACCTCTTTCACTCTTATTTGATGAGTGAACAGTGGAAAAATTTAGAGGCTTGTGAAGGCAGTGATGACATCACCGCTGGACTGCTAATGAAATGTGAGCTTGTTTTTTTTGTTTTAATAATTTTTCAGCATTCATTTTTAATATAGTAAATAAATATCACTAGATGTAATTCACATAAACAAAATCTTTTTGGGATGTTCTACTATTTTCCTTCAGAGTCCTTGAAAAGAGTCCTGCTTTATGTCCTATTCGTGATTTTTTAGCAATATTAAGTGAAAAAGACAAGATGGAGTGTGCTTACTCTATATCAAATGGATGGATCTGGAATATTTTGTTGTCGGTGTTGTTGTTAGAGATTCATTGAGGGTACGAGAAACCAGGTTACACTGACTGCATTTTGGAATTTTTTTTTTTTTTTTTTTGAGACAGAGTCTCACTATGTCACCCCTGGTAGAGTGCTGTGGCATCCCAGCTCACAGCAACCTCAAACTCTTGGGTTTAAGCAATTCTCTTGCCTCAGCCTCCCAAGTAGCTGGGACTACAGGCACCCACCACAATGCCTAGACATTTTTTTTTTCTTTTTGCAGTTATTGTTGTTTAGCTGGCCCAGGCCAGGTTCAAACTCGCCAGCCTGGGTGTATGTGGCCGGCTCCCTACCCAATGAGCTATGGGTGCCGCCTGGAATATTTGTTTTTAATTTTCCTACCATTTGATGTCATACTAAATATTGTTTATGCTCATATGTTTAGAAATACTATGAACTCTGCAAATGATACATTTCTGGATTAATTGAAATGTAAAGATGTATTAAAAATGTGACATTGTGGTCAATTTCACTTTGGTAATCCTTATTTCACATGTAAATTACACACAGAGAAAAGAGATACAAGCAACCTACTGGATTAGTTTTAACATATTTCAGATTTATTTCCCAATAAACCTCAGATTGCCTAAGTAGTATTTCTAAGGAGTTTCTTCATTTTATTAAAATCTATACATGAAGAAGTTTTTTGTATAATCCTCAAACTAAAAAAAAAATTCAATTATATTGAGTTTAAAAATGAATTACAAATGGATGTTATTCAATGATAGGTATCAACTACATATCAAACTCACTGAATTTATAGATGTACCTGAGTGTTTCAACCTCATTTACCTGAGGATATACCTGGAATGTTAATAACACACTAGAATAGAAATAATACATCACTTCATATTTTTAAACTAATGTTTTATTCTTTTTTTTGAAATGTCTTATTTATTTATTTATTTATTTATTTATTTATTTATTTATTTATTTTGAGACAGAGTCTCACTTTGGCACCCTTGGTAGAGTGCTGTGGTGTCATAGCTCACAGTAATCTTAAACTCTTGGGCTCAAGCCATTCTCTTGCCTCAGCCTCCTGAGTAGCTGGGACTACAGGTGCCCACCACAACACCCAGCTATTTTAGAGATGGGGTCTCACTTTGACTCAGGCTGATCTCGAACTCCTGGACTCAAACAATCCAATTGCCTCAGCCTCCCAGAGTGCTGGGATTACAGGCATGAGCCACCGTGCCTGACTAATGTTTAATTCTTAACAGTCAGGATCTTGGATCCACCTCATGAACAATCTGAAGAGCTCTTAAAAACATTAAGAGATTAAAAATGCCACAAAGAAAGAGGTTTGCATATTTTTTGTAAATAGCAGTTGGGCTTTCTTACATGCCAGGCCTTGAATTAAGTGCTATGTAAAATAGTACATATAGAATATACATAATTTGTATATGTATATGTGTGTGTGTGTGTATATATAGATTATCAAAGTGCAATTGGCAGTTTGTATATATGTGTCTAGCATATATACTATATGTATATATACACACAGATAGTCCCCACTACAGTGGTTACAGTTATAATTTTTCAGTTTTTACGATAGATTTATCAGGATATAACCCCATCATAAATCAATGACCATCTGGACTTACAATGACTTGACTTACAGTTTTTTGACTCCATAGTGAGCTTATCAGGATACTAAATACATTTCAACTTACAATATTAACTTACAATGGGTTTCTCAGGACATATCTCCATCATAGTCAAGTCGCATCTGTAGAGACATATTCATTTAACTATGTTTTTAGTGGAACTGAATCTGAATTTTACAGAAGATGGATGTTTTGCACATCACTAAGGAACATGATTATAGTTGGTAGAAATATAGCCAATGTTCTGAAGCATCATGTTGCTTCTAGCCTCTGATAACATCAAATGCAGCTGTTTATAAGACTTAGCAGCTCAACTTTCTCCTTGTTTTATTAAGAAATATAGCCATGATCATAGCATATTAAAATTCTTGATTTCATTGAGTTCCTGTATGTGTCAGTTTAAAAGGCTCATTCTGCAATGAAGTATCATAAAAGGTTATCTTTTACAATGCCAGACAGGAAGAGTAATCCCTGTATGAAATAAAAGTAAAAGGCTTTACTTTTCCTTAGGCACATGGGACATGACACCCAGAAAAGGAAAGGAACAGCTGAGGGCAAATCAGTTAACGTAAGTGTTAATGTCTGTTCAGAACACAGCAAATAGATGGCATCATTGGTGCTTCTCCACCCTCATTCTCAAACAGAACAATCTTCCTAAATTGATGATCTCATATGTACGTAAGTACACATGCACACACATTCACATATTTACTGCTACATTCACTGAAATGATGATTAGTCAACAGGTCATAGCAAAGCTTCAAAATCTTTCAGTAGTCATTTACATAACTAAGTGTAACCCGTGAACATGGGTTGACTCAGAGTGATGACTAAGTTGTAATCTCTACAAAAATGAAACTGTGTATCAGCACTGCCACTCTATCTCATTTTTCTTATCTGTTTTCTTAAGGGTAGGTAACAATATTATAAAGATATTAGAGTTAACATATAGTACCTAGTGTGTCTTCTGGCACACAATACGGGCTCAATGTCTGTAGGTTGTTGGCATAATTATGATCTACCAGTGCTAAGTAAATGAACTTTGATTTTTCTAAACTGTTCTTACCTTTCTCGCCCCCTTTTTGTTCATTGAGACAATGTTTTGGAATAAGGTTTTCATACCAAATGAGTAGTTATTATCAATGAGCAAAAATATAGCTATATAGGGTGGTGCCTGTGGCTCAGGGAGTAGGGCGCCAGCCCCATATACTCAGGGTGGTGGTTCGAGCCCCACCCTGGCCAAACTGCAACAGAAAAATAGCCGGGCATTGTGGTGGGCGCCTGTAGTCCCAGCTACTCAGGAAGCTGAGGCAACAGAATTGCCTAAGCCCAGGAGTTGGAGGTTGCTGTGAGCTGTAACGCCACAGCACTCTACCGAGGGTGATAAAGTGAGACTCTGTCTCAGAAAAAAAAAAAAAAAATACAGCTAGAAGAGAAATTGTAATCTTGGAAAGATAAACACAAGACACTAACTTGCCATATTCCTTATCTGTAATCTGAATTATACTAGCTACAATTTTCTTCTAGTTGAAAATATCATACTTATAATTGTGAAAGGCATGTTCATTTCCACCTGTCAGAAACCTAAAAAAAAAGTTGCCTCATCTGATTTTTCCCTTTTTCTAAAAAACTTGAGCTTCTCCTTTGTTCTCTGGAGCACTTCCCATGGTTTCCCAGGCTGCAGTCCTCAACCTTGACACAAATAAACTCTCTGTATTAATTTTGTCTCTCCTTCCTTCCTTCCTTCCTCTCTTTTTCTTTTTTTTTTTGGAGACAGAGTCTCACTTTTTTACCCTTGGTAGAGTGCTGTGGCATCACAGCTCACAGCAACCTCCAACTCTTGGGCTTAAGTGATTCTCTTGCCTCAGCCTTCCAAGTAGCTGGGACTATAGGCACCTTCCAGGACGCCCAGCTATTTTTAGAGATAAGGTCTCACTCTGCCTCAGGCTGATGTTGAACTTGTGAGCTCAGGCAATCCACCCGCCTCGGCCTCCCAGAGTGCTAGGATTACAGGTGTGAGACACACAGTGTCTTCCTTTAGGTTAGCACTAGGTTTAGGCAATTCTTTAATTATAGATCAAAACTTTCCTTTTGTCCAGGGAATATCAGTCACTCAGGGATTATGTACTGAATTTGCAGGTGGATTTTATCTCATAAGGAAACTGTTCAACTGTTCAAATGTTTTTTCAGAGAAGAAAGTCCATCCAGACTGAATTAGTAAATAGTATTCAGGCAGAGTAGGGCAGGGGCAAGCGGTAGGAGTCACATCAGTCCCATACTTAATAAGGGCAGTATCTTGCATATTACGCTTTCATTTGCTTTTCAAAATGAATAGTTTAAAAAAGCTATTTATAATCTTGTTGTCTCTCTGAGGCTTCTGAATACCAATTAAAAAATAAGAATCCCATTCTCCTTTCCCAATTCAGGAGGCTTTGGATTCAAGTGCACTTCTTAGAAGAATAATCTTATTTATCCGGAACATTTCACCAATGGACATTGTAATTCTAAATTATCTTTAGTAAGATTTTGGTACTTTTGTAAATATTTGCAGCTTCTGGAATTATAATTCATGTGTATAAGAAAGGCAGGCAAACCAAAAGTGGACCACTCAGATCTTTAGAAATTAAATCCCATTTTTGTGTTGGATCTTGGGTCTCTAAAAGGACAGTCTACTGAAAGGAACACAAAGAAAATAAAGGGCTAACTGGCAGTTTTCAGAGCAGTGTGAACTCTGCCTCTAGATGTTTACCTAGTAATTAAAAGAAGCTAGGAAAAATGTAAAGCTTCTTTAACATTCCCCTGAGCTGGTCAATTCTCATTCCTGAAAGAAAGGGATCTTCAGGAGAATGGGGGAGGGACACACTGGAATCAACTGTCATTTTAGATTCGCTACCTATAGACCAAAAAGTTTTCTGAGTTTATTTAAACAGCCTTGACCAGCACCTGAGCAGACAAGGGCATGAGATTACCCCACTTCTCAAGGAGAGACTAGTGTCAGATGGATCCTGTTATCAATCCATGGCTAAGAAGAAGGAGAGAAAATCAACTTTGGTGGGTGGCACCTGTGGCTCAAAGGTGTAGGGTGCCGGCACCATATACCAGAGGTGGTGGGCTCAAACCCCGCCCCAGATAAAAACTGCAAAAAAAAAAAAAAAAAAAGAAAGAAAGAAAGAAAATCAACTTTGGTTATCAATTTGATAAGTAAAATAGATAAAAGAAAAAACTCAAAACTATTTCAGCTGTCTTCTCCTTGTGTGAATTGGAGTTAACCCCATACCCCTCCTCAACCACCCTAATAAAAGGTTAAAATCTTCCCTTCATGGTCGTCAGAACTGTTGAAAGACAAAATTACAACAAATTTAGTTATAAATATAATTGGGTCTTATTCATAACTTATAATTAGGGGCAGTGTCCATTCCACAAAGTAGAAAGCAAGTTCCCTGCAGGCAATATCAGAACAGTATGTTGTAAGGTAGAAACAAGGAAACAGAACAGTAGAAAAGTAACTGGTTGGTTAACATTGGAATGCTTCAGGTTCCTTTTTTGTAAAGGCTAAAGTAGGGAAGACTTTTTTATTAATACTGACTCAGGTAGACTAGAATCTCCTGTTTTCAAGGAAAACTGGTCTGTTCTGGGACATATTTGCTTTCTTATTTATTTATTTATTTGAGACAGAGGATCAAGCTATCGCCTTGGGTAGTGATGTGGCATCACAGCTCACAGCAACCTCCAACTCCTGGGCTCAAGCGATTCTCCTGCCTTCCCTTCCCAAGTAGCTGGGACTACAGGTGCCCGCCACAACAACTGGCTATTTTTTGTTTGCAGCCGTCATTGTTATTTGGCAGGCCCGAACTGGATTCGAATCCACCAGCTCCGGTCGGTGTATGTGGCTGGTGCCTTAGCTGCTTGAGCCAGAGGCGCCGAGCTCATATTTGCTTTCTTAACGTTTCAGTTTGATCACGTGGCATTTGTTGAGACCTGAAGCAGAAACTCAATCTAAAACTCATAATCATGTTTCAGACTTTAAAGTCATTAACTATTCTTGGCTGCCTTCTGATGTCAATTTAACATCTTTCCAATCACCATATATAAAAAAATCTTGAGTTTGTCCTGTGTGGTGGTGTTTTTATTTCCCCTACCTTTTTCCTCAAGCACTTTGTACAATACTGCTACGCTTTCAAAATTTATAGTGGAATACTATAAAGTATGTTGTTTGGATATCTTCTACCATAGTCTTCCTTCACTGTTTTTATTTAATGTTAAGATTGTACATATTCTCATCTATTCTTCCACATACACTTTGAAATCAACGTATCGAGTTCATAATACACTAAAGCATCTCTTCACTTTTCCACCTCTTTTTTTTTTTGGAGATGGAGTCTCACTTTGTCAACCTGGGTAAAGTGCTGTGGCTTCACAGCTCATGGCAACCTCAAACTCTTGGGCTTACGTAATTTTCTGGCTTCAGCCTTCCAAGTAGCTGGGACTACAGGAGGCCACCACAATGCCCAGCTATTTTTGAAGACAGGGTCTCACTCTTGCTCAGGCTGGTCTCGAACCTGTGAGCTTAAACAATCTACCCACCTCGGCTTCCCAGAGTGCTAGGATTACAGGTGTAAGCCATGGCACCTGGTTCATCATCCTTAATCATCAGAGAAATGCAAATCAAAACCACTTTGAGATATCATCTAACTCCAATAAGATTAGCCCACATCACAAAATCCTAAAACCAGTGATGTTGGCATGGATGCGGAGAAAAGGGAACGCTTCTACATTGCTGGTGGGAATGCAAACTAATACGTTCCTTTTGGAAAGATGTTTAGAGATCACTTAGGGATCTAAAAATAGATGTGCCATTCACTCCTGCAATTCCTCTACTGGTATATATCCAGAAGACCAAAAATCACTTTATAATAAAGACATTTGCACCAGAATGTTTATTGCAGCCCAATTCATAATTGCTAATTCATGGAAGAAGCCCTAGTGCCCATTGACCCATGGTTATTCCACATTTTTTTTAATAGTCCTCATTAAAAGACATTATCATTGTAAGTTCAGCTATTGCAAATTTATTTAAATATTTATTTATTTTTAATTTTTTTCAAAGAGACAGAGTCTCACTTTGTTGCCCTCAATAGAGTCTGTGGCATCACAGCTCACAGCAATCTCCAACTCTTGGGCTTAGGTGATTCTCTTACCTCAGCCTTCCAAGTAGCTGGGACTATAAGCACCCACCCAAGGCCTGGTTATATTTTGTTGAAGTTTGGCTGGGGCCGGGTTTGAACTCGCCACCCTTGGCATAGGGGCTGGCACCCTACACACTGAGCCACAGGTGCCACCCTATTTAGACATTTATTGTTGGTCATTTTACAATATTGTGGTAAATTTTAAGTTAATTTTTTGTCACTGACTTTTTTTTATTAAATCATAGCTGTGTATATTAATGCAATTATGGGGTACAATGTGCTGGTTTTAGATACAATTTGAAATACTTTCATCAAACTGGTTAACATAGCCTTCACCACATTTTCTTAGTTATTGTGTTAAGATGTTTATATTTTACACTTAGAAGATTTAACATGTACCCTTGGGAGGTGCCTGTGGCTCAAGGAGTAGGGTACCGCCCCATATACTGGAGGTGATGGGTTCAAACCTGGCCCTGGACAAAAAAAAAATAATAATAACACGTACCCTTGTAAAATGCACCATAGCTGTGGTCACACCAATTACCTTTCCTGCATCCATCCTGCCCCCCCCTTCCCGTCCGTTCCTTTTCCCCCTTCATCTTGGGCAGTAGTTGGGTTATAGCATTCATATGGACATGTGGGTGCTTACAAATTGGTTTCATAGTAGGGCTGAGTACATTGGATACTTTTTCTTCCATTCTTGAGATACTGTGCTAAGAAGAATATGTTCCAGCTCCATCCATGTAAACATAAAAGAGGTAAAGTTTCCATATTTTGTTAAGGCTGAGTAATGTTCCATGGTGTACATATACCACAATTTACTGATCTATTCATGGGTCAATAGGCACTTGGGCTTCTTCCATGACTTAGCAATTATGAAATGGGCTACAATAAACATTCTGGTGCAAATGTCTTTGTTATAAAGTGATTTTTGGTCTTCTGGATATATACCAGCAAAGGAATTGCAGAATCGAATGGCACGTCTATTTTTAGATCCCTAAGTGATCTCTGAACATCTTTCCAAAAGGAACGTATTAGTTTGCATTCCCACCAGCAATGTAGAAGCGTTCCCTTTTCTCCACATCCATGCCAACATCTCTGGTTTTAGGATTTTGTGATGTGGACTAATCTTACTGGAGTTAGATGATATCTCAAAGTGGTTTTGATTTGCATTTCTCTGATGATTAAGGATGATGGACCTTTTTTCATGTGTCTGTACGCAGTGCGCCTGTCTTCTTCAGAGAAGTTTCTTTTTAAGTCCATTGCCCATCCTCAATGGGATCACTTGTTCTTTTTCTGCTAATACGTTTGAGTTCTCTGTAGATTCTAGTTATTAAACCTTTGTCAGAGACATAACCTGCAAATATCTTCTCCCATTCTGAAGGCTGTATGCTTGCTTTATATACTGTGTTCTTGGCTGTGCAGAAGCTTTTTAGTTGGACCAGATTCCATTAATGTATTTTTGGTGTTGCTTCAGTTGCCTGGGGGGGGTCCTCCTCACAAAATATTCTCCCAGGCTGATTTCTTCAAGTGTTTTCCCTACACTTTCTTTTAGTATTTTTATAGTGTCACTGACATTTTAAATTGGTTATTAATGGTTTGTATATTTCATATTATAATTAATAATAGTTGCTGATTATTAAGTACCTCATTTCG